>JADHKO010000188.1:0-60980 GCA_019925425.1 Ophiostoma pallidulum | reverse complement strand
AACCCTTTGGCCCGCCCCCATGGTTTTTGTTTTTTTTTTCTTTTTTCCCCCGGTCCCCTTCCCCCTTGTTTTTTTTTTTTTTTTTTTTTTTGGGGGCCCCCCCCCCCCCCCCCCCCGCGAGGTTGTTCTGACTTGCTTCCAGCCTCCCTCGTGGCCGCCCGCTGGACCCCATCCCGTGGACCACCTTTTTCGAGCGCGAGCTCTTTCTCGACGCTGGTGGCGGCACCGTCTTCCACGCCTACCTCACGTCGCCCGTCGACGGCGGCCCGCTCTTTGTCATGCACCACGGCGCCGGCTCGTCCGGCTTGTCGTTTGCTGTCGTCGGCGCCGAGATCCGGAAGCGCCTGCCGAGGGCCGGCATTCTCTCGCTTGACGCGCGCGACCACGGCCTGACGCGCACCCCAGCCTGGCCAGACGGCGACAGTGGCGACAGTGGCGACAGTGGCGGCAGTGGTGGTGGTGTTGGCAGCGGGTCCGGGCGGCCCGCAAAGGTCGACCTGCGGCTCAGCACCCTCAGCAACGACCTGCTGACCGTCATCCGCCTCGCCCAGGCGCACATGCGCTGGCCGGAGCTGCCGCCGCTGGTCCTCGTGGGCCACTCGCTCGGCGGCGCCGTCGTGACTGATCTGGCCTTTTCGGGCCGGCTGGACGACAACCACAATAACAGCGCGGCATCCACGGCATCCACGGCATCGTCGTCGGCATCATCATCGTCGTCGTCGTCGTCGTCGCCGCTTCTCGGCTTTGCCGTGCTCGACGTTGTCGAGGGCTCGGCCATGGACGCTCTCCAGAGCATGCAGACCTACCTCGCGACGCGGCCGCCGGGGTTCCAGACGCTGCAGGCCGGCATCGAGTGGCACATACGGTCGCGCACAATCCGGAACGCGACGTCCGCGCGCACCAGTGTCCCGGCGCTGCTGGTGGAGGCCAGCCCCGCCAAGGATGCAGACGACAGCGGCAGGGAGGGGGCCGGCAGCGGAATGCTCGCAGAAACTGCGGCGTCACCGTCGACGTCAGCGACAGTGACGACAGCGACCACAACGCCGACATCGCCGATATCGCCGACGTCGCCGACGTCCCCGACTACACATGCAGCACCAGCCAGACGGCGCCCGTGGCGCTGGCGCACTGACCTGGCCGCGACGCAGCCTTTCTGGGAGGGCTGGTTCGTCGGCCTCAGCAAGAAGTTCCTGGGGTCGCGCGGCGGCAAGCTGCTGCTGCTGGCAGGAACCGACCGGCTCGACACGGAGCTGACGATTGGGCAGATGCAGGGTGAGTTTTGTCGTCACCCTCCCCTTCGTTCCGCCTTTTGTTCTTTTTTCCGATGGACCGTACGGGTTTTCTTTCTACGCCTTCTGCTTTCGCGACTGCTGACTGTGTGCACACCAAACAAAACCAGGCAAATACGCGCTGCAGGTCTTCCCCGAGGCCGGCCACTTCATCCACGAGGACCTGCCCGAGAAGACGGCCATGACGCTCGTCGACTTTTACCAGCGCAACAACCGCAGCGCGCTGGTGCTGCCCCCCAAGGTGTCCGAGCTGCTGGCACAGGGAAAGAAGGTGTAGGAAAGCATTGCATACTGCGAAAGAATGCCAGCCAACCAGACGATAGACCAGCCAATCGACTTTCCGTTGTATATTGTGATTCGCAGAGCTCACCAGTCCTGAATATCGTAAGAGCATGATGCGTGAACCGTAAAGCAAAGAGCCCCCTTTTGCCCCTTTTCCCCGGCAAGGCCGTTTTTCCCTATCCGTATGCAAATGCTTTGACCGTCTAGACAAACAAATGAGAACATGACAAATTACGCAGATCAATCCACACACGAGATTGTGCCACCTTTTTCATCCCCTACACTGCTGCGATCCCGGCCGCCTTCTGAGCCCGCATCTCAGCGGGCGCGGGGATCGCAGTCGACGTCGGGCCGCGCTCTGACAGGCTGCGCTTCGGCTGCTGGTCTGCCGACCGCGCCTCGGCCATGTTGCCGCCGGCCGCCGCAGCCACAGAGCTCGTGCTCGCGCTGCTCGCGCTGCTCGCGCTGGTGCTGGCCTTCCGCTTGGCCTCGGAGGCCACCGCCTTGCGCAGCTTCTTGAGACGCTCTGTCTCTTCCTTGGCCTTGCGCAGCGACACCGGGTCGAGGCCGAGCGCCTCGTCCGTCTCGCGGGCGGCGTCCATCAGGTGCGCGAGCCCCAGCGACGCGCACACGTCCACGTAGCTGTGCCCGCGCAACAGGCCCATCTGCTCGGCGTGCTTGCCGGGCACCAGCTGCGCCAGCAGGTACTTGGTGTTGCCAAAGCGATTGCCGACGCGGATCGTGTGCCGCACGTAGCTCTCCACGATCTCGGACCAGCCCGCCAGCCCGCCGTCGGCAGCGCTGCGGAAGCAGCTCGAGTTCCGCTCGGCGGACGTCGCAATCATGGCGCCGTCGACGCCGTACTCGGCCATGAGCGCCAGCGCCTGGTCGCGCGACGTCACGTCGCCGTTCATCAGGCACGCGACGCCCGCCTCGTGGCACACGTCGCGCACCATGCGCAGCTGGTCGCGGATGGCGCGCTCGCGCGGCCGCATCGGCGTGGTCCGGCAGTGCACGGTCAGGCCGGTGATGCCCGTGCGCACGAGCCGCCGCACCAGCGCCTCGGTGTCCTCGGGCTTGGCCAGGATGCGGATCTTGACGCTGATGCCGATGCCAAACTCGGGCACAATGTTCTTGACGAGCGCCTCGAGGATGGCGCACAGCGTGTCGGGCGTCTTGAGCAGCGCCGCGCCCATGCCGCCGTCGGTCGAGAAGGGCTTCGGGCAGCCGGCGTTGACGTCGATGCCGGCCACGTCGGCGGCGACAATGCGCGCGGCCTGCACAGCCCGGTCGGGGGAGCACGTGCCCATCTGGTAGACGAGCCGGCCACGCTCCAGCTCCGGGTGCACGCGGTAGATGATCGAGGGCTTGACGTCGCCGGCGAGCCCGCTGTTCGACGGCATGCGCGACCACTCGATGCAGCCGGTGCGCTCGTTGACGCGGCGCGTGGTGCCGATCATGGACTTGTCGATTGTTTCGGGGCCTGCCCGCGGTCAGTACAAAGAACACTGCGGGAACAAGAACAAGCAGAACGGGACGCAAGGCAACGCAACGGCCAGACATACCCCAGACCAGGTCGGCGCCGTACTGCAGTGCCAGCAGCCGCGACGGCAGCTCGCCAGACCGCACCATCGGCGCCAGCACGACTTTGCCGCGATAGTCGACCCCGCGCGGGGGGATGGGGACATGTGGAACGGCCTCGGCAGTCATTATGGCACGAAAAATGCGTCTGAACATGACATCAGAGGCCAGGCGGGGGGGAGGCCGAGACGCGTGGTGACCGGCCGGGCGTGGAGGTCGTTGAGGCGATTCGCAGAGAGAAGACGGAAAACGGGATTTTTTGATTTTTGAGAAACCTGCGGAGTACTCCGTACTCCGCAGAGAGTTTGTTATCTTATCAGCGGTGGCCCGGATGACTCATCACACCGAAATTGATTCTCGCGTGAGTCACGTGGCATCGCGCCGCACTGGATCGCGCCGCGGCTGCGGATCACTTTAGAGCTTTCGCGAAGCAAATGAAGCAAGGCTGCGAGACGACGACAGCAAGTGCGAAACCTGTGGACGTGGCGGCCCTGAGAATTCTGGCCTCTGCTTTTGCTCTCCGCGCATGCTCCTCGCCCAGAGACCCTTGACGCTGGCCAATCGACTCCCTCGGCACCGCTTCGTCGCCGCCTCCCGGCCGCTGTCAACGGCCGCGCCGACCATGTCTCTTCCGGTTCGGCAGTCGCCGAGAAGGGCCAGGGCCAAGACCGAGGAGGTCTCCAAGATCAAGGCCGAGGCCGAGGTTGACCAGAAGGTGGCCGTAAAAGAGGCCGCCGCGAAGCTGCAGAAGACGGCCGCCAAGCCGCAGAAGACGGCCGCCAAGCCGCAGAAGACGGCCGCCAAGCCGGCCAAAAAGTCCAAGACCGACGCCGACGAGCCGCTGGCGCCGCGGACCGACATCAAGACGCTCACAAAGGCCATGTACATTGGCGCCCACGTGAGCAGTGCCGGTGGTACGTTTGCAGAGCACGCTGTGCTGCGGCCTCGGCGGCTGCTATTCTTTTTTTTTTTTTTGGCTTTGTTTTTTGCAGAAGCAAAGGAAGCCGCCCCGGAAAGCTAACCCCCCCCCCCCCCCCAGGCGTCCAGAATGCCGTCACCAACTCGGACCACATCGGCGGCAATGCGTTTGCCCTCTTCCTCAAGCCCCACCGCAAGTGGCAGAGCCCGCCGATGGCCGACGACGCGCGCGACGCCTTCCGCGCCGCCTGCGCCGCGCACGGCTACGATGCGGCGCGCCACTGCCTGCCCCACGGCTCGTACCTCGTCAACCTGGCGCAGCCCGACGCGGCCAAGGCCGACCAGGCCTTTGCCAGCTTCGTCGACGACCTTCGGCGCTGCGACGCGCTGGGCATCCGCCTGTACAACTTCCACCCGGGCGCCGCCGTCGCGGGCAGCGGCAGCCGGGCGGCGGCGCTGGGCCGCATTGCGGACGCGCTGAACCGCGCGCACCGCGCGACGGCGCCGTCGCAGGTGGTGACGGTGATCGAGAACATGGCCGGCGGCGGCACGACGGTGGGCGACCGGTTCGAGGACCTGGCGGCCATCGTCGCGCTCGTCGAGGACAAGGCGCGCGTGGGCGTGTGCATCGACACGTGCCACGCGTTCGCGGCGGGCTACGACCTGCGCACGCCCGCCGCGTTTGCCGAGACGGTGGCGGCGTTTGACCGCATCGTGGGGCGCGCGTACCTGCGCGCGGTGCACCTCAACGACAGCAAGGCGCCGCTCGGCGGCCGCCGCGACCTGCACGCCAACATCGGCACGGGCTTCCTCGGCCTGCGCGCGTTCCACAGCCTCGTCAACCACGACGCCTTTGCCGACATGCCCATCGTGCTGGAGACGCCCATCGAGCGCGAGGGCGCCGACGGCAAGACGTTCGAGGACCGCCAGGTCTGGGCCGACGAGATCAAGCTGCTCGAGAGCCTCATCGGCATGGACGCCGAGAGCGACGAGTTCAAGGAAAAGGAGAAGGCGCTGCAGGCCCAGGGGGCCACGTCGCGGAAGCGGCTGCAGGAGCAGGTCGACAAGCGGGAGGCCAAGGATGCAAAGAAGCGGAAGAAGTAAGGTCGTCGGAGAGAGAGGGGTGGTGGGGGGCAAGGGGCGTTGTTTTCCCAGTCGTCTTCTGTCATATTACAATGCGTGGACTCAGCGGGCGTCATCATGGCATAAGATGCCTTTTAGTCAGTTGTGAGTATTGTGTCATTTCGAAAAATCTCGGGTGAAGGGGGTATGTGTGTATGCCAAAAACAAATATAAGAACAACCGTAACCAAACTCATGTATCGAATGCGAATGCTATTAGAGGAAGAGCAGAAAAGAAACAGAACCCAAACCCAACCGCACACAATGCGGACGGACAATCACTTCCGCACCCGCGACCAGTGCTCAACCTTGACCATCAGGCTCTTCAGCCCAACCCCCCGCTCGCAGTTGGCCGCCAGCCACGTCTCCATGCGCTCGCGGACCTGCCGCATCGACCGCAGCGCCGGCAGCTTGCCGCCCTCCTCGGCCGCGACGTGCCCCGCCGGGTTCAGCAGCAGGTCGAACGCCTCGGACCAGATGTCCGTCTGCCAGTAGCGCTTGAGCGTCTCGCGCATGCGGTACCGCTTCACGGGGCCCCGCTCCAGGCCCGCTGACGCTGCTGCTGCCGCCGCTGCCGCTGCTACCCCCATGCCTTGGTCGCTGCGCACCGTCTCCATGTATTTGCCAAACAGCAGGACGTGGAGCGCGCCGGCGAGGCCGTAGTAGTCGATCTGCCATGTCCAGGGGCGGCCCTCGCGCATCTCGGCGCAGTCCTGGGCCGTCGTCTTCCAGTCCGCGACAAACTGCACGTCGGCCGCAAATGCACGCATGTCGATGGCTCGGCCAAAGTCGATCAGCGTAATGCCGCGCGCCGCCCATCCGCCCGAGCCGTCCGCCTGCCACTGGCTGGACAGCTGCTCAGTACTGCCGCCGTCGGTGCCGCCGCTGCCGCTGCCGCTGCCGCTACTGCTGCTGAAGCTGGCTGTCGCTGCTGCCGCCGCGGGGCTTGACGAGGACGAAGAATCGTCGAGCCGCAGGAGGCAGTTGTCCGCCTTGATGTCGCCGTGCAGCATGCTCTTGCCGTGCAGGGCCTCGACGGTTCGGAAGAGCTCAATGGCAAAAAACATGGCCAGCGTCTCGTCCATGACGCCAGACGGCTCCGACCGGAACAGGTTGACGACGTCGAGCAGCGTGCCGTGGGGGTAGTAGGGCAGGAACAGGAACATCTCGTCTCGGTAGAGGTGGCACTCCAGCGCAGGCGCAAGCGACGCCGTGGCGCGGTGCTGCGGCCCCAGGCGCGTGTGCGCGAGCCGCATCATGTGGAACTCCCAGGCGGTCGGCGGCGTCTCCATCTTGAGCGCCTCCAATGCGTGCCGCCGAGAGTGTGCGCTGGCAAAGGCGCCATGGCCCATCCGGGCCACAGCGCCGTCTGCGCCGCCCGCACCGTCGCCGTCGGGGTCCATGTTCTCGACGAGATACACCGGCGCGAATGCCCCCGCACCGAGCTCGCGGCGGACCGTGTACTGCGACGGGCAGTCGGCAAACTGGATCGTTACCGGAATCCCGGTGCCGCTAGACCGATCGGGCCCATTGCTTCCCGTCCGGGGCTTGCTGGACACGGCCTTGGCGTATCGGCGGATCTCGGCGCCCTTTTCTGCTTTCTCGTCCCGGTGGTCGTAGAAGCCGGAGTACGAGCTCAGCGACGGCCGCATCTTGGCAAGGATCTCGGCCCGGATGCTCCCGTCCATCGGGTTGCACTGCGTGTCCTTGATGATCGGCCCCTTCAGAGGAGGTACCACAGTCGAAGAAGCAGAAGCAGCAGCACAGGCAACAGCGGCCGGCTTCTGAAAGATGGCTGGCCCGGCCAGGCGCAGAGAGGGTGCCTGCGCAAGGTCTTCGACGTCGTCGTCAACGACCTCGACAAGCGGGCTGCTCATGGGCTCGGACGCAATGCCACTGCTCGCCTTTTCTTCCTCGTCCTCCTCCTCGGCGTCAGCGTCGGCATCAGCTTCCACCTCCTCTTCTTCTTCTTCCTCGTCTTCCTCATCGCCCTCGTCGTCTTCATCGAGGCCCGGCAGAAGAAGAGACCGGCTGCCGGCGGCTTTGCTTGGAGTCTTCGCATGCAGGGCTCGCTTGTTGTCCTCCGAGTCAAACTCGAGCGACGACTCGGTCCGCTCCGTGATGGGCGTCATGAACGGCAGACGGTTGTTTGCCACCTCGGCTGGGTCCCTAAAGGGCCGAGTGGGCGCGACATAGTCTTCGGGAGGGATGGGGATGAAGATGGTCCTCGTTCGCGGCGGCGAAGGAAGCTGCTGCTCCTCCTCCCCGGTCTCTTCATTGAAGGCGGGCTGCAGCGGGGACGACGGCACGGAAGGAATGTTGCCCTCGTCATACTCGTTGTCCTCGTCGCTGCCATCGCCACTGACAGTATGGTGTGCGTACCCGCGGATGGGCAGGGGGCTGAAGACCTCATCGGGCTCCTCTGCGTCACCCGCGTCCTCTGCGATGTCAATGTTGTCGCCCGCCGCTGTCGTCGATGACCGCGTCCGATCCGCCACACCCTGCTCCCGCACGATGCTGGGAATGTGTCGGCAGCCTGACAGGTCGGACCACCGGTTCGGACTCTTTGCGCTGTCGTCATCGATTGCATCCACGGCATCCACAACGCTGGCTTCCTCGCGGCCTTGCCCCTCTTCTTCCTCTTCCTCTTCTTCCTCCTCTACGTCATCGCCAGCCTCACTCATTGACGCGTGCCGCGCCGTGCCGGTACTCTCGGCACCGCTTGTATAGTCTCCGTCTGTCTCGTAGTCGTCGTCCGACACTTCGTCGGCGGCCCCCTCGTCCTCTTCCTCCAATGCCGCCCGTTTAGGCTGGTTAAAGATTTCATAAATGTCGTCCGTTGCCGCTCTCGTGTGCATCGTCATTGTTGGTTCAGATGCCGTTGTTGAGCTTTTCTTCTTTAGCATCTTGGGCCTCGACGGTGAGTCCAGTTTTGCCTTGACTGTTTTGCTCATTGTGGTTAGTTTGCGGGGGGTAGAAACGCCAGAGAATGGCCCAGTTCGCTCCTGGATGGACTTACTGATCTGTGTCTCGTTGATCTCCATCACCTTCTTCTTCCGTGGCCGATTCTCGCGGTCCTGGTTCTTGACCATGGCCCCGTTCTCATCAAGCATGACCACGTCGTGATGTACCACAAACTTTGTCGCAACTGCATCTGCCAGCACGTCGATCCTGGATGGCGGCGGCGACGAATACGAGGAAGACGAGAAGGGCGGATTGCGGGCTTTTGTCTTTTGGGGCACCTCCCACGACTTGTGCAGCAGGCCGCGCTGGGCCGCCCAGATCTCCTCGAAGCTCATTTCCGTCCCGGGCTCTTCGGGTGTCGGGTAGACCGCGCGGAGGTCGACGAAGACGCGCTCCTTCTTGCCGCTCGCGGGGTTCACTGTTACCTGGTATTGGGATGGGTGAATTGTAATGTGCGATTTTGCTAAAGACTAGAAAGATACAAGTTGCGCCAAAGAGGACAAGAAATGATTGCCCAAAGCAGACCATTGCCCCATGCGCCACGAATTAGTCCTATAATGATCAACATGTTGTTTGAAAAAGGATGGTGCTAGGGGAGGGGAGTCGGGACACGGAGAGATAGAGGGAACAAAAGACCAAAGAAAAGGGGGGGACAAGAGAGGAGAAAGAGAGGAGGGAAGAAAGGGGCACGTCAACTTACCGCATCCTTAAACACCTGAAGTTTTGCTGTCGTCTTCCTCCCTCCGGCGCTCAGCTTCTCGCCTGCCCATGGCTTGGCCGCCACAACGTTCTCCTTCTTGCGCTCGGCCAGCGACCCGATGGTCTCCCAGCCCTTGGTCGGAGCACCCGCGGCCCCGAGGGCTGGTGCCTGTGCAGAGGCGTCGGCCGCGCTGTCGGAGAAGATGGCCATCTTGGGCTTTGCGCTTCGCGCGGCGGCCTGGACGCTCGCCTGTTGCTGTCTCTGCTGCTGCTGCTGCTGCTGCTGCTGGCGCTGGGCCTCTTGGGGGTCGCGGAAGGCGGCTGCTGCGGCTGCGGCTGTGGCGCTCCCAAACGGGTCGACCTTGGCCGCCAAGGCTGGGCGGACGGTCGGAAGAGCCGGGGACGGCGGCGTTTGCCCGGCGCCATCCGGGCCGTCGAGCAGCGACGCCGGCGCCTGGACCGCGCGGCGCTGCTCGAACTCGGTGTACTTGCGCATCAGGCGCGCCTGGGGCCGCGCGCTGCGCTCGATGCCCAGGCGGTAGACCTCGTCGGCCTGCGCCCAGCGGCCGGCGCTCTCGAGCCAGGCGGCGTATTCCTCGTAGAAGAGCGCGAGGTTCTCGCCGATGGCGTGGCGCGCCAGGTAGACGTAGGTCTCGCGCGGCGCGTCGGCAAAGAAGTGGATGTAGTGCAGCCACAGGCGCAGGTAGCGCGGGTCGTTGCGGTACTGGGCGGCGCCGACAAAGGCCTTGGTGGCGCGCTCGAGGAGCACGTGCAGCTGCGACTGCGGCGTCGCCTGCGCCGAGGGGTACGCGTCCAGCGTCCAGCGCACGTAGCGGTCGTAGACGTCCAGCGGGTCGTCGGACTCGGCCGCCGTGGCCACCTCGGCCTCGAAGTCGGCGCGGATCGTGTCGTGCAGCGTCTTGATGTCGCCGGGGTTCGGCGTGGGCGTCAGGATCGGCGCCAGTCGGCCGCCCTGCAGGCCGCCGGCCGACTGCGATGTGGGCGGGGAGGAGTACAGGTCGGCCAGCTTCTTGGCGGACCGGCCGCCAGGAAGAGACTGGATGTTCTCCTTCTGGCTCTCGATGACGTCGAAGTTGATCAGATCCTCGGAGGCAGCCATGGTTGCTGGTTGCGGATGGGTTGCCGGTGGTTGAGGATGCGAGGGGGCAGATGATGGAAAGAGACGAAGAAATCACGTCGCGAGCCCGTACTGAGTCGTCCCAGACGCGCAGAGACACAAATGGGGTTGGGCGGGTTGGGCGGGTTGTCCTGGTTGCTTTCCACGCAACGGCGTCTGTGTGGGCTGGTGGGCGGCGGGCTGTTTTGTGGGGCGACGTATTTATTGGTAAATAGAGCCCTGCAGTTGCCGTGACAACCCACGCCACAGTTCAGCCACTGCGGGTACGTGCACGTGCAGCGACAACTACCCCTCCAATTTCATCGTCATCGCCAAGGAACAACGAATGCGACCCCTTCACAAGTCGACTGCGGCACGCGGGAACACGGTTTACTTTGCGCTATTATGCCCTTGATTTGCAAGTGTATTTAGTGGTATCTACGGCTTTTGATCGCCAGAGCCTGCGTATTCCATTACCCATATGGCGATCGCCTGCCATTTTTTCTCCCATGTTCCCCAAGTCTCGAGAACCCGCACAAATAACAGGCCCTCGCTTCTCCGTTCGGCCGCTTAGATGTTGACCGCCGTGCGGAACTTGGTGCCGGCGTAGATGGCATTCTCGCCGAGCTCCTCCTCGATGCGGAGCAGCTGGTTCAGCTTGGCCAGGCGCTCGGACCGGGCGGGGGCACCAGTCTTGATCTCGCCAGCGCGGATGCCGACAACAATGTCAGCAATGGTCACATCCTCCGTCTCGCCAGAGCGGTGGGACACCATGACGCCCCAGCCGTCAGCATACGAGTCCTTGGCGGCCTGGATGGACTCCGTCAGCGTGCCGATCTGGTTGACCTTGAGCAGCAGGGCATTGCAGGCCTTGAGCTCAATGGCCTTCTTGATGCGCAGCGGGTTGGTGACGGTCAAATCGTCGCCGACAATCTGGATGTCCTGGGTCTTGTAAAAGTAGCTCCAGGCCTCCCAGTCGTCCTCGGCAAAGGGGTCCTCAATGCTGACAATGGGGTACTTCTTGCTGAGGTCGGAGTAGATCTCGGCCAGCTGCTCGTAGGTGATCCACTTGGTGGGGTCGCTGTCGGGGTTCTTGAAGTCCAGGTCGTACTTCTTGACGTCCTCCTTGTAGAACTCGCTGGAGGCAACGTCCATGGCAATGTTCATCTTGCCGGTGTAGCCGGCCTTCTCAATCGCGTCGGCGATCAGGCTCAGGGCCTCATCGGCAGTCTGGATATCGGGGGCGACACCGCCCTCGTCGCCGACGTTGCCAGCAGACTGGCCGTACTTCTTCTTGGCCAGGGTCTTGAGCTGCTGGTACACCTCAGCACCCCAGCGCAGCGCCTCGGAGAAAGAAGGCGCATCCCTACTCTTTGTTAGCCATATGGAAGACATATCGGACGACGTATGTTGTAGACAGGCTGTCATGAGGCCCTTGATAGAGGGAATAAAAAGATGGTGGGGAGAGGGGGCGGGGATACATACGACGGAACAATCATGAACTCCTGGAAAGCCAGACGGCCACCGGCATGAGAACTAGAAGGAAGAAAGAAAATCAGTCAGTCTCACGTTTTTCGTCCTCCATGGACCACCACCGCACACGACATGCTCTCCGCCCGGTGTCTGGGTGCACACATACCCGCCGTTGAGGACGTTCATGAAGGGAACGGGGAGAACATAGGGCTTCTTCGTGCCGGCAAGGTCGGACACGTGGGCGTACAGCGGAATACCCTAAGCGAGAGGAGGCACCGAGGTTAGCTTGCATTTTTCAGTCCAGCGGATTCGGATCGGATCTCCATCGCACGCCAATCAATCACAATGTGATTTGAGTTCCCCAGACGTGGGCACAACGCAACGCGACGTACCTTCTCAGCAGCACCGGCCTTGGCAATGGCCAGGGAGACGCCCAGAATGGCGTTGGCGCCCAGCTTGGTCTTGTTGGGCGTGCCGTCGAGGTCGATCAGGAACTTGTCGACCGTGGACTGGTCCTTGACGTCAAGAGCCTCCTTGATGATGGCAGGGCCAATGATCTCGTTGACGTTCTTGACGGCAGTCAGGACGCCCTTGCCGCCCCACTTCGTCTTGTCGCCGTCGCGGAGCTCGCAAGCCTCGTGCTGGCCTGATTGTTTGGGAGGATCTTTGTTAGCTTGCTGCGGCTGTGGGGAAGACGAGCTGCCGGTGCCGCAGGAGGGGGAAAAGATGCAAAAGAGACACACCAGTAGAGGCGCCGGAGGGGACAATGGCGCGGTGGAGGCCGGTCTCGGTGACGACGTCGACCTCGACAGTCGGGTTGCCACGCGAGTCGTAGACGTAGCGGGCGTGGATCTTGGTGATGGCCATCTTGAGACGAATGGAGAGTCCAGGAGTCGGGCGGGAAGAGGCAGGCTTGACGGATGTCCGGTCAGTGAAACCTGAAGTTTGAGATCAGCGACTTGCAACGAGGAAAAAGAAAAAAGAAGAAGCAGCAGAAGTAGGTGAAGCAGGAGTGGAAGAATCAGGAAAAACACAGGGACGAACGGGAAATGAGAGAGGGAGAGAGGGAGAGAAGGGGAGGCTTTATAGGGGAGGGGAGGTCTAACAGCTGATTTGGCCGACGACAGAGTAATGCGCGACAATTGCAGCGAATGGGCCAGATGACCGCAGACGAGAGAAGCGAAAGGAGATCAGGGAAAGGAGCTATTTATGGAGGGCGAGGAGATGACACGCCAGAAATATGCCGCACAGGACAGAAACAAGGATTGCAGAGGAATTGCTGTGTTGTGGAGGGGCAATCAATGATAGAGGGAAGAGGGGGGGGGGGGGGGTGTGGGCGGTGCGGCGGCTTGATAGGCGAAGGCGAGAGGGAAAAAAGAGCGAGAAAAGTCGATGAATGACACGCGAGGAAGAAAAGGGGGGAACGGGGAAGGGGAATGGGGACGGGGACGGGGATGCGTGATTATGGTTTGCGCGGTGATGTCAGGGCTCGCTTTTTTGCTCGCTGCCTCTCTCGTGGGGTGGAGGAAGGGAGGGAAGGAGGGAAGCTCGTTCTTACCTTTGTGGTTCAGACGGTGGGCAGGTGCGGTTTTGAGGTTGAGGGGAGTGGAGGGTTTGGTTCACAAAAATGTCGAGACAGGAAAGAACGACCGGGCACGCAGAGGCTTTTAAAGAGGTTCGAGGAAGGCGCAACGCGCAACCCAGGGCGACGGCTGGTGTGCTGTTGTGCTGCGGTGCTTCCGTGCTGCTGTGCTGTTTTCGTTGGGCTGGGGCTGGCGGGACGAGGGGCGGCAGAGAAAAAGCACGAGAAGCTGTCCGCTTGGCGGGGCAATGAGGTGTTAGTGCAGCTGTGGTGGGGTGGTTGCCGTTGGCTGCAGGACTGATCGGCTGCACGCAATGAGCAGATGGACAGCAGACAGCAGGCGCTGTGGGTTCACCCCCTGCGATTGCACGCCCGCACCGCGGGGGCCGTCGCGCGCACAGGCTGCCTGGTGTGTTTTTCATCTCTTCTGTTTCACAACACAACTGTCTCTGCTCGTCTGTTTCCGCATTCGTATCCGATGTCTCATATGAATCCGTCGGTGTCCACTCATCCTCGTTTGCCATTGTCCGCCGGGTGTGCCGGTTGGCCTGCTCTGGCGGCCGTCGCTCACGCCCTCAGGCGGCACCGAGCTCGGCAGCGGCTGGCCGGCAGCGCTTCCTGGCATTGGCATCGACGAAAACAGCAGAAGCATCGATTTCGTACACGTCGCCGTTATGTTTTCGTGCCCCGTGAAGCTGTTCGAGAACTAATTGCGGAGTACAGCTTCGCCGTTGTGCGGGGAGGGCTTTCTATTGTGTTAGTGTGATACCTATAATAATCTGACTAGAAGCTGCCAACTCCAAGTACCCTCCTATTTTGCGAGAAGAAATCGGGCCCACCTTGGAAAATTCCACTCACTATGATTGGCCAATTGCAGCACCTCTTTGCCGTGCCTCGCCATTCTTCCGCGATCGATCTCGGTTGTTCCCAGCGCGGCCCAAAGACAACAAGCCAGACGCGCAGATGACGAACTCTTGTCCATCCATCTGCTTCCGGTTCTTTTCGGGCAGACGCGAACCCAGCTGTTCCGTCAGAGGCCCCAACGCCACGGCGGCCCGAGTCTCGCCAGACCTGCATCCCCGCGGGGGCACGATGGAAGGCGTTGCGCCGTGAAGAAACAGATTTCCTTACATATTCTTTACTTCGGCAGGAGGCCCGGATCTCGATCAGATACGCCTCTGGTGCCGTGCTGCGTTGCCCGTCCGGCGACTTGACGGGGCTGGCCTGGAGAGGCCGTGAAGCGAGTATCGAAGTGTCACGTGATAGGCGGTTCTGTTAGTTGGCTGCTTTCCTAAAGCGGATGGGGTCTTCTTGCGTGGCCTCTACGCAATATATGATGAGAATAAGATACATCCTCAACTCTCTGCACCGTGACAAAGCCTGAGTAACGGCTTGTTATACTCAAAGGGATTTGGTAAAGTCGACTAAAAGGCCGGTCTGGACAACAAACAAGTGCGGGAAGAGAGGAGGGGGAAGGTGAAATGGGCCAGAAGAAGAAACCAACAATGAAATATGAAAATTATACTGACAAAATAACATATAAAAAGTTATGTGAATACGCACAGTTAACCACCGGGTTTATTTTGTTTCATGTCCTATCCTCACGACGATGAAGAAATAAAGTGCCTCTCTAAGAATATCCCGCTACTCTGGCGAGGTTGTGAGGCACTCGTGGCATGAGCCCTGACGTGGCTGATGCGGCTGCTTTGAGCCGGGGTATCGGGAATGCACCTCTCGTCGGTCTGGGTGGACGATGTCCACGCGAGAGGAAGAGGGAAAATGCCTAGCATGTACTAGATGTTGACGTCCTTTGGAAGAAAGCCGAAAACGGGACATGCATTTTGGGGACGGTGTGAGGTGCTGTACAAGCGGAAAAACAAGAAGGAAGACCCGGCTAACTTGGCGCCTCGCTTTTTGGCGCCTGCGACTTTGATGTCTACACAAGGGCAGAGAGGCCGTGTTGGACCCTTCTTTTACCATTGTTTATATCTTCATCGATGCGTCTCAGGGGCGACCTGGTCCCGATCCTGCCAAGGCAGCCTTCATGGCGACTCAGCCAACCGGCCGTAAGCGAACAGAAGACGTCTTCGCGTCTACATGCGTCCCTTGAGAGTGGACAGACACCCCGGTCAAAGGCCTGCCCGGCTCTGCTGCTCTCGCCGGGCTGTCACATTACACGCGGGGTCTATGCATGCAAACCCGAGTGGTATCAGAGCGTGTTTATTTAGTGGGGTCCAGCAGCCTTGCCAGAAGGAGCACGTGCAGCCAAACGACAATGTCGTTGCGGCAATCACTCTAGTCCGTTCAGTCGCACGCGAAGACGAAAGAGAGGACCATATCTCTGCGACAAGAGGAAGGCGCGAGCTGTTCGGTTGATCAAGACCGAGGTATGGCCTTGCGCTGTGTTGCTTCACCGCCGAGCCGCAGGGCGAAGAGGCAGGTGTGTTCCTGGCCATTGCACTAAAGCCGTCGCACCTTCCACAAGAGCGATGGTCTTAGTGGCCCTCGTTGGCAGACCCGCCTTGGTCCGGAAGCAGCAAGAGCGGGTTGCGCTTTTCTTTTTTTTGGGCCGTCGCAGGTTTTTTTTTGGTAAATTTCCCTTTCCCTCACCAAGCTGCCTATTCGAGAAGGAACACCTTCCCCCCCTTCTCGACCTCTCCCTCCTTCCCTCGCTCGGTCGTCTGCTCCTTCCTCAGTGCGAATACCCCCTTGCCCTCCTGCCTTCTGCCTTCCTGCCTTCCTGCGCCGTCCGGCATGTCCTTGTCCTCTTCGCTGGCGTCCATCGGCTGCCGGCCTCCCAAAGCGCCGTTATCGTCGGCTTTATTAAGAGCCAGGTGCCCCCGCCCCAGTCTCTCCGCACGCTTCTCTCCTTCCCTCTCCGCCGCCCGTAGCGCCCCGCTGTCGTCACAACCAGCAACGCCCCTACGCTCTCTGTAAGTCCCCCCTCCCCTCTGTCTCACTCTTTACCCGCTTTTGTGTGTGTCGTCTTCTTCACCAACAGCGCTCTCGCCGCGAACAACCCCAGCCTGAGAAACTGTCACAAATCACAGCTCAAGATCCCGCTGCCAAAAATAGAAGACCGCATCGCCGCTGACAGCCTCACAAAGCCATTGTTTCCATTCCGCCGCCCCAGGGCCTCCGCCGCCGCGTCCCAACGGCCCTTCGACCCTCTTGCACTCGACTAGACCGTCTTCCGTCCGATCTCCGCGACACAACCCGCCTGCTCGGCACCAGCCCCTGACCCCGGTCCGATACTGCTCCCACCGCCGCCACGCCATGTGTCGCCATTCTGGAGCGGACGGCAGTGCGACCGTCGTGCCGGCCGGCCGCGAGCTGCTGCCCGCCGACGTCGTGCCCACGCACTACGACATCACGCTCGAGCCCGACTTTGACAAGTTCACGTTCGAGGGCAGCGTCGTCATCGACCTGGACGTGGCCAGCGACACCAGCTCCGTCTCCCTGCACACGTTCGAGCTCGACGTCCACAGCGTCAAGGTGAGCGGCGGCGGCGCGGTCGTCAGCGCGTCGCCGACCGTCTCGTACAGCGAGGACACGCAGACCACCAAGATCGACTTCGAGGGCCGCCTGGCCAAGGGCACCAAGGCCCAGGTCGAGCTCACCTTCACGGGCCAGCTCAACGACAAGATGGCGGGCTTCTACCGCTCCACCTTCCAGAAGGCCGACGGCACCAACGGCATCATGGCCGTCAGCCAGATGGAGCCGACCGACGCGCGCCGTGCGTTTCCCTGCTTCGACGAGCCCTCCCTCAAGGCTGCCTTCACCGTCACCCTGGTTGCCGACAAGCACCTGACCTGCCTGAGCAACATGGACGTCGCGGCCGAGACCGAGGTCCAGTCCAAGACCGGCGGCGCCACCAAGAAGGCGGTCAAGTTCAACGTGTCCCCGAAGATGTCCACCTACCTCGTTGCCTTTGTCATCGGCGAGCTCAACTACATTGAGACAAACGACTTCCGCGTCCCTGTGCGTGTCTACGCCCCCGTCGGCCAGGACATTGAGAGCGGCCGCTTCTCGCTCGACCTGGCCGCCCGCACCCTTGCCTTCTACGAGAAAGTCTTTGGCATCGACTTCCCGCTTCCGAAGATGGACCAGATTGCCATCCCCGACTTTGCTCAGGGTGCCATGGAGAACTGGGGCCTCATCACGTATCGCGTTGTTGATCTGCTCCTGGACGAGAAGACCAGTGGCGCTGCCACCAAAGAGCGCGTTGCCGAGGTCGTGCAGCACGAACTGGCCCACCAGTGGTTTGGCAACCTTGTGACCATGGACTGGTGGGATGGCCTTTGGCTGAACGAGGGTTTTGCCACCTGGGCTTCTTGGGTATGTTCAAAAGAGAATCTTAACCTTGTTTTCTTCAGCTTGGCAAAATACGGGGGCGGCCGTGTCTCCCCATATCTCAATGGCTTCTTTTGGCTAACCTGCTAGTACTCTTGCAACGTCTTCTTCCCCGAGTGGAAGGTGTGGGAGTCCTACGTGACCGACACGCTCCAGGGAGCTCTGTCGCTCGACTCCCTCCGCAGCAGCCATCCCATCGAGGTTCCCGTCAAGCGTGCCGATGAGATTAACCAGATCTTCGACGCCATCTCCTACTCCAAGGGCTCGTGCGTTCTGCGCATGATCTCCACCTACATTGGCGAGGATGCCTTCCTCGAGGGCGTCCGTCGTTACCTGAAGAAGCACGCCTACGGCAACACGCAGACCGGCGACCTTTGGGCATCTCTGGCCGAGGCCAGCGGCAAGCCCGTGGAGGAGGTTATGACAGTCTGGACCAAGAATGTCGGTTACCCGGTAGTCACCGTCACCGAGAAGGATGACGCAATCCACCTCAAGCAAAATCGCTTCTTGCGCACGGGCGATGTCAAGCCGGAGGAGGACACAGTCCTGTACCCGGTGCTTCTCGGCATCCGGACCAAGGCTGGCGTCGACGAGGAGCCAATCCTCGACACGCGGGAGGCAGACTTCAAGGTGTCCAGCAAGGACTTTTTCAAGCTCAACGCCAACCACACCAGCCTGTACCGGACGTCGTACAGCCCCGAGCGCCTCGCCAAGCTCGGCGAGGCTGCCAAGGATGGCCTGCTGACCGTGGAGGACCGTGCCGGCATGATTGCTGATGCCGGCGCGCTGGCCATCTCTGGCTACCAGAAGACGTCTGGCGTTCTCAGCCTCCTCAAGTCGTTCAACGAGGAATCGGAATTCGTCGTTTGGAACGAAATCATCTCGCGTCTGTCCGTCGTCCAGAGCGCCTGGATCTTTGAGGACCCCGCCATCCGCGACAGCCTGGAGTCGTTCCTGCGCGATCTCGTCAGCCCAAAGGCACACAAGCTCGGCTGGACATTTAGCGACGCGGACGGCCACATCGAGCAGCAGTTCAAGTCGATGATGTTTGGCTCTGCTGGCTTGAGCGGCGACAAGGCCATCATTGCCGCTGCAAAGGACATGTTCACCCGCTTCATGGCTGGCGACAAGGAAGCCATCCACCCCAACATCCGCGGCAGTGTCTTTGGCATGGCCTTGAAATACGGTGGCAAGGACGAGGTAAGTCTGGGAAAGGAAAGCAGCTGTCGCGTCCGGGGTAAAGTGTTGTGGGTTCTCGCAACTCTGCAAGCGTCTTTTGCTAACCGCCTGCCTCACACCAAAAACAGTACGAGTCCATTCTCAACTTCTACCGCAGCTCGCAGAACAGCGACGAGCGCAATACGGCGCTGCGCAGTCTGGGCCGTGCCAAGGACCCAGAGCTCATCAAGCGCACACTGGGGCTGCTGAAGGACAAGGGGGTGAAGGACCAGGACATCTACATGCCGGTGTCGGGTCTTCGTGGCCACCCCGCCGGCATCGACGCGCTGTTCAACTGGATGACGGAGAACTGGGACTACCTGTACAAGCGCCTGCCGCCGGGGCTCTCGATGCTCGGCTCCATGGTCAGCATCATGACGTCCAGCTTTTCGCGGCCGGACCAGATTGCCCGTGTTGAGGCCTTCTTCGCGGACAAGAACACCAAGGGCTACGACCAGGCCCTCGCCCAGAGCCTGGATGCGATCCGGTCCAAGATTGCCTGGATCCAGCGCGACGGCGACGACATTGCCGGCTGGCTGCGCGAGAACGGCTACAGCAAGTAGCTCGCGGCCCGGCTGTGAGCATCTGTGCCAGATGCCCCACAGCCTGCAGCCCGGTTGCATTTCAAGACAGATCCTTGCTCCAAAAAGAAAGAAAGAGAAAAAAAAACGATGCAATAAAATCACACAACCATTAGACATAGAGACAAAGGCAGAAATGTGGGACGTGGGCCCCGTGGGATTGCGTGCCAGCGCCCGCCTCATACATATATGTGCATGCATGTGGGCCAAAACGTCCGGCTACGTGAAATGTCAAGGGAAAGCTCCTGTCCAGAAACCTCCTGCTCTGCCGACGTTTGGATTAGCAACGCGAAACACCAGGCTCGTCAAACAGCTGCCACAGAGCCCGCTCTGCCGCCAGCGCTGCATCGTACTGTGGCATGACTTCCTTCACGGCCGCGTACCACTCCAGGCGTACGAAAACATCAAAGTGGATCTTGGTGTATTCCCAATACTCAGGATACCAGCCGGCAAACCCCCAGTCCACAACCGCGGCAATGCGCCCATTGCGGACGATGATGTTGCGCGGGACGAGGTCGGCGTGCGTGAAGTGCGTTTTGTAGTGCCTCGAGTGCGCCTGGAACACAGCATCTCCGTAGGTTTTCTGTGTGGAATCGATGGGAATGCCGCCGCGCAGAAACGTGTGGAATGCGTCGTGGCTTTCAAACGGCCCATAGGTCTCCGGTCCGATGCGGCCATCGGACACGCCCTCCTTTGTGGACGCCGATGCCACAATGTCCTGCTTTGTTGGCGGGGGGAGACCGCGGAGCTCAGCAACCACGTCGTGCAGGTCGGCCATGATGGCCGTCTTGGCGTCGTCTGCGAGGCCCGTCGTGAGCCACAGCTCGGCCAGGCTGACGCCCTCGACAAGCTCCATCTCAATGTAGATTTGCCCGTTGGATGCGGGATATGTGCGGTACACTCTGGGCACGGGTATCGTGGTGTGCTCCCGCACGTACAGGAGCGCCTCCAGCTGGCATGGGTAGCAGGGGCCTTTGATGAGGCGATGCGCGCTGACCTGGACGACATTGGGCGCGAGGCTCTTAAAGTATGCGCGGCCGAGGCGGAGGCGCGCGGAGAGGGGAAGCAGCCAGCCGACTGAAAACGAAGAGAATGCGATCATGGCACGACGGCGGGGGGCGTCGAGCGACAGGCGCTATATTGCCGCCGAATAGCTTTTCAAAAGACGCATCTGGTCAAAGGCGCATCACAGGGATTTGAGTCGGCCGATGAGGTTTTGACATAGGTCCGGTTAAGGCAGACGCGTCCAGGACACATCAAAGCAGGGCCCTAAACTATCCAGGAGACATGGCAGGCGACAAAACAGGGTACTATAACGGAGCACCATTTGTATGGTAGTTTACGCTTACAGCGTTCTGACGCCTGGCCATTTGGATGCGTTTTGGTGATGTTGAATCTGTGAGGGGCTGTATCATTATCACGTGGCTATTTTATTTGTACGGTCCACGTGATTGCTCTTATTTGTGCCCGTATACCTATTGGGAGCCCTATTTGCACGGGCCTGAGCATCTACTGGGAGCCGATTCGAGGCTGATATTTCCTGAGGTGCGATCGCATCTTGGAGACCAGCGCTGAGCCCTGCCTTTTGCCGACCACCTTGCCGACGATGGCCAAGGACAAGAAGGCGAAGAGCGAGGGCAAGAAGGCCAAGGCGGCGGAAAAGAAGCAGAAGCAGGAGAAAAAGGCCGACAAGAAGGCCAAGGTCAAGAGCGCCAAGCAGCAGGACGGCAGCGATGCCGAGGACGTCGACCTCGACCAGGTGCTCGAGGAGTACAGGCGGCAGCAGGAGCAGTTCCACAAGATCACCGAGACGGTGGCCGACGGCCCGCCGAAGGCGCGCGCCGCCGCCAGCTTCCTGGCATCGCCGGCCAACGCCAACCAGCTGCTGCTCTTTGGCGGCGAGTACTTCAACGGCGCGCTGGCCACCTTCTTCAACGACCTGCACATCTACTACATCGACCGCGACGAGTGGCGCACCGTGACGTCGCCCAACACGCCGCTGCCGCGGTCGGGCCATGCGTGGTGCCGCGGCGGCAACCAGAGCGGCGCCGTCTTCCTGTTCGGCGGCGAGTTCAGCTCGCCCAAGCAGGGCACCTTTTACCACTACAACGACTTTTGGCGCCTGGACCCGGCGTCGCGCGAGTGGACGCGCCTCGACACCAAGGGCCGCTCGCCGCCGGCCCGCAGCGGCCACCGCATGACCTACTTCAAGCAGTACATTGTCCTCTTTGGCGGGTTCCAGGACACGGCCAACCAGACGCGGTACCTGCCGGACCTGTGGCTCTACGACACGGCCAACTTTGTGTGGTTCAACCCGGCGCTGCCGCCGGCGCAGCTCAAGCCCGACGCCCGCTCGTCGTTTACGCTGCTGCCCCACGAGCAGGGCGCCGTGCTGTACGGCGGCTTCTCGCGGGTGAAAGCGGCGTCCAACCCCGGCGGCGGCGGCAACGGCCGGCAGGGCGGCAGCCGCACGGCGATGAAGGCCGTCGTGCACCAGGACTGCTTCTTTCTGCGCATCACGCCGCCGGCCGCAGACGCCGCCCCGGGCACGGCCCCCGCCGTCCGCTGGGAGCGCCGCAAGAAGCCGGCCAACACGCCCAACCCGACGCGCGCGGGCGCCACCATGGCGTACCACCGCGGCCGCGGCATCATGTTCGGCGGCGTGCACGACGTGGAGGAGAGCGAGGAGGGGCTGGAGAGCGAGTTCTTCAACCAGCTGTTTGCCTGGAACATTGAGCGGAACCGCTTCTTCCCGCTGGCCCTGCGCAAGGCGCGTGCCGCGCCCAAGAAGGCGGCGGGTAGCGGCGGCGGCGGCGGCGACCAACGCGTGGGGCGGCGCAACCGAGCCGCCGCCAACGAAGAGGAGCTGCTCAAGCAGCTGGCCGCGCTCGAAGCCACCAGTGCCAAGATGAAGCTGGCTGATGGGGGAGGCGGGGGCAGTGACGACGGCGGCGACGACGATGCGGCGACGGCGGCCGCTATGGACATTGACAAGAAGGCGGCGGCCGAGGACGGCGACAGCACGCAGCCGGCACGGCACATGCCCGTGTCGATGGAGATGCCGCACGCACGCTTCAACGCGCACCTAGCGGTGCAGGGCGACGTGCTGTACATGTACGGCGGCACGTATGAGAAGGACGACCGCGAGTTTACGTTTGACGACCTGTATGCGATCGATCTGGGCAAGATGGACGGCTGCAAGGAGGTCTTTGCGCGGCCCATGGACGATGCATGGATTGTAGGTTTTTTTCCATCCCCCTCCCCCCCCCCCCCCCTTTTCATTTTTCTTTCTTCATACATATTGACCGGACCCAGGAATCCGAGGACGAAGACGACGACGAGGACGACGACGAGTACGAGGATGATGACGACGAGGAAGACGAAGACGTCCAAATGGAGGACCAGGGCGACAATGCGCCGAAGAAGTTTACGCCCAGCGCGCGCAAGAAGAAGGGCGTCGACGCTGCATCGGATGCGACGTCGACGGCTGGCTCCGAAGCCACAGCGGCGTCGGACGACATGGACACGGAGGCGACCGATGCCGACACGCCTGTCGACGACGGCCTGCCGCACCCCAGGGTATGTCACGAGGCCCAGGAGAGCAAAAGAATGGAGAGAAGAGAAAAGAGAAAAAAGAAGAAAAAAACAGCTAACACCCCATCTTAGCCTTTCGAGTCCCGCCGTGACTTTTTCAACCGCACGTCCCACGAGTGGCAGGAGATCCTCATGACCAACCTGCGGTGGAAGAACGTCAAGGTCGAGTCGATGGCGATCAAGGAGATCAAGACCAAGGCCTTTGAGCTGAGCGAGGAGAAGTGGTGGGACTGCCGCGAGGAGATCACGGCGCTCGAGGACGAGCAGGAGGCCGCGGGCATCGGCGAGGTGGTGTCGTTGGCCGACCGGGGCGACGGCAGCGGCGCGGGCGGCGCAGGCAGCGGCGGCGGCGGCGGTACGCAGAGGAGACGGTAGCGAGCTTCGGGCCGGACCATGCCTTGTCGTGCTCTCATGGGGGTTGGAAAAAGAAACACATTTATGTATATAACCGTTCAGGATATTCACCAAGCGAGGTTCTGCTCTCATCGTTGGCGCCTGGGGCTACAGGGGCTAATTAGGGCACGTGCTCAGGCGTCGCGGGGGCCAGGCCAGCCAAACGTGCGACGACGCCTGCCGCGACTGGACAGCGCGATCCGCGAGAAAAACGCAGCGGCCAAAACGCCTCTGTGCTCCTCCGCCTCTCTTTTCCCTCGCCCTTGTCCAACCCCTTCTTGTTTCTGGCTGTCCCACCACCATGCCGGTCGGCATCCAGAGGCTCAACGCGCGGCGCTCGCAGCCGAACCCGCACATTGTCTTTATCAAGCCGCGGCCGGGCCCCGACGAGGACGTCGCGCGCCAGTTCCTCGAGCGCATCGCCGCCCAGTGCGTGCCCGTGATGCGCGACCACCACCTCAGCGTCATGACGCTGGAGGAGTTCCCGCCCAACCGCGAGTTTGTCGGCCGCAACTTCAACGCCGGCGAGGTCGTGCAGCTCGTGCTCCGCGCCCGCGGCGGCGGCTGGCTGCCCTTTGCGTACGTGCAGATGGTCATGATGCACGAGCTTGCGCACTGCCGCCAGATGAACCACTCGCGCGCCTTCTGGGCCGTGCGCGACGCCTTTGCCGTGCAGATGCGCCGCCTCTGGGCCGACCGCTACACGGGCGAGGGCATCTGGGGCCGCGGCGCCAAGCTGGGGGCCGGGGACGGCACGGCCCCGTACGAGCGCAACGTGGCGGCGGTGCCGGGCCTGGGCGGGGATGGGGACGGGGACGAGGATGGTGCCCTGCTGGAGCACCTGTGCGGCGGCGCATACCGGTCGCGCGGCCGCAAGCGCAAGCAGCCGGCCAAGACCCAGCCGCTGACATACCGGGAGCGCGAGGACCGGCGGATCCGGCGCAAGTTTGGCGTGAACGGCGTGGCCCTGGGCGACGATCTGGCCGAGCGGCGCGCGCGGCTGGCGGCATCGCTGCCTGCAGGGACTGCAAAGGGCACGGGCAGTACCAGCAACAGCAACAGCAACAGCAACAGCAACAACACCAAAGCGATGGTGGCCCGGGGCGGCAGCGGCAGAAAGGGTGCCGCGGCGGGCACATCCAAGACAGAGCAGAAGCGCCTCGCCACCAAACCGCGTGTGGCCGTCAGCAAGCGCGGCCGCGACTTGCGGGCGGCGGCTGCGCTGGCCCGATTTGAGCAGAGCGAAGCCACGAAGAAAGAGAAGGAGGAGGAGGAAGAAGAAGAAGAGGAAAGCGTGCGAGAGTCGATCAAGCGGGAGGAGGAAGGACACGACGGGTACGGAGCGGGGGGCAGCGACGACGAAGAGGGGTCCGAGGACGACCCGAACGAGCCAGACGTGGTCGGACCCGACGCCGTCGACATCGACGGCTCGCAGCTGCGGGACGGCCAGGGCCGGGGCATGGTGCGGGTGTGCGAGGGCGGGAGCACCGAAGACGACGCGGACGCGAAGCGCGAGCTGCGCGAGCTGCTGCAGGCGGCAGGTGCGCGGCCGCAGCTTCCGAAGAAGGAAGCGCTGCAGGAGCAGTCGTCGTCGTCGTCGTCGTCGTCGTCGTCGTCGTCTGCCACCGCCGGACCACAGCCGGGCACGACTCTAAAACAGGAGCGCGGCGGAGGCGCGACCGACCGGCCGCGGCCGCCGCAGCCGGCCAAAACCGAGGGACGGGACATGTCGCTGTGGGACCTCCCCTACAAACCGAACGCGGCAGGCGGCAGACCAGGGCCGACCACGGCACCGTCTCTGCAGCCGGCGTCTGCTGCTGCTTCTGCTGCTGCTTCTGCTGCGGTCGGTGCGGACGACGACGACGGCGACGCCGCTTGCCCGGTCTGCAGCTTTGCCAACGGCGTGCACGCCATCACGTGTGCCGTCTGCGGGCACGTGCTGCACGCCGACGCCGTCCCAGACGCATGGTTCTGCCAGGGCGCCAGCTGCCGCGCGGGCGAGGGCGTGCGGTTCCTCAACGCGGGCGACTGCGGCGTCTGTGGCGTGTGCGGCCAGCGGCGGCCGGAGCGGGGGTTACCCAGGGGGTAAGGGGGGGCCAGCTTTGCTCGGACCCAGACGACCGGGCCACGCAGTCCTACGCGTGCGCGAACAATGATGACAATATAAGTGATGATAATGCATTTGCTACAATGAGGGGTTGGGGGGCTGACCTCCCTCGCCTCGGGTATCTCTAGAAACGTCTTCTGCGTCTTTTGGCTTTTTTTGGTACACTCCATCCACACTCTGTCCTCTCTGCCCGGTGCCCGCCCGTTTATAGGCCGTACCGTGTCACGCATTCCTCGCGGTGCAGCTCCAGGCAGTCCAGCGCGCACACGGGCGTGCCGCACTTTGTGCACTTGACGCGCCCCCAGTAGCCGCAGACCTCACAGAACACCCGTGCCGGGTAGCGCGGCGCGCCGCCGCCGTCGCCGCCGCCGCCGGCCGCCGCGGGCGCCGCAAACGTCGCGCGCGCCTCGGGGTATGTGAGCGGCGCGCCGAGCACGAGGGCGCGCAGCTCGTCGTCCGTCGGCAGGGGCGGCATGCTGCTGACGAGCAGCGGGTCGGCATCGAGCGGGTGCGGTGGTGGCCGGGGCGGCGCTGCCGATGTTGTTGTTGCCGGTGGGTAGGGGAGGAGGATGGACGAGGGTGGGGGCTGCAGTGGGTTGTCGGTGCTGCTGCTGCGGTCCCCTGCTGCCGCAGGTCCGGTGGCGGTGTTGGCATCCGGCATGGGCGTATCGGCCGCCGGTGCGGGTGTTGGCGTCGGCGTCGGCGTGGCCGCCGAGGCGGACCGGCGCGCAGCTGCTGCCGCTGCCGCGGCGCCGCCGGCCTTCCCCGCCCTCTGCTTTGCGTCTTTCTTTGTCGGTCGCCGGCTGCTGCTGGCACCGCTGTTGTTGCCGCCGCCGCCGCCGCCGCCGCCGCCCCGGCCCCCCGCTGCGGCTGTCGTTGCTGCCGGCGGCTCGCTGCCGCTGCCGCTGTAGCCGTGGCCGTGGCCGTGCGTGTTCTCGTGCAGCGCGGCGAATGCGTGGAAGTCGTCGAGGTGGTTGGCAAATGTCTTTTGGGAAGCTAGGATCTTGCGCACGTTGGGCGTGAACTTGTTCTGAGCTATAGGTGGGGGGAAGAAGAGTTAGCGAGGCTGACGACGCATGGGCAGAGAGAGCAGAGACAGCAGAGAGAGCAGAGAGAGATGGCGGCACACGCACCCTTGACGGCCTTGGCGGGGATGGGAATGGCGGTGTCGCGTGCACCGCCGCCGCCGACGCCGCCGCCGCCGTCGCGGTCCAGCAGCTCGAGCTCCTTGCGCAGCTTCGCGGCGTGGCGCGCGGTGAGGTCGGAGAAGAGGGCGAGCGACGAGCCGGTGGCGGCCTGGCCGCGGGCGGCGCGCTTGCGAGGGTTCATGGCAGCAGCCGCACCAGAGCCAGCGCCAGCGCCAGAAACGGTGCTGCTGGGGCCGCCGGGGATGCCGCCGCCGCCGCCACCGTAGGCCGATGCGGCGGCCATGGCCGAGCCGAAGCCCGGCGGCAGCAGGGCGGCGCTGCTGCCGCGGGTGTCGGCGACGTAGGCCCAGCCGGGCGCGACGGTGCGGCGCAGGCTGGCAACTTCGACGACGCCGAAGTCGTCCATCGTTTTGTGAGGGGGGGGGGGGGGGGGGGGGGTAGGTGGGTTGTTGTGAGAGGTAGCAAGGGCGCCGGTGGGAGGAAAGACGATGGAGGAAGAATTTATCAGGAGCTGTGGCAAAGAAGCGATTTTGGTACAGTTAGGGGGGGCTGCTTTCACTACAGGGGCGGCCAGTGGCGGGAAGCTGCCTGACAAACGCGGTAAACGCGCTAGAACGGGCGTCTCCTGTTAGCGGGCTGCCGGCCTGGGCTGGCCTCCCGCTTCGGCGGAGTGAGCACACCATCACCCAGCGAACATCACCCAGCGGTCGGAATTTGCGGGTTTTGAAGTGCAAGAAAATGTAGAGCATACGAGAACGACAGAGTAGTGTACAAAGCGTGTATACAATCTTGGAGAGGGCGGCGCTGGCCCGGCGCTGCGTGTCCGTCCCGCCCCGATCCGCTCAGCTTTCTTCTTCCACCAGCGTCTGTCTGTCCACCCGCCCACCCGCCGTGCTGTGTCGTGCTATATTACATTGCGTCCCCCCTCGTTTCAGGAAAGCGTGCGCCGCTGTCCCTTGTCGCTTATTTCTTCTGCACCTTGTCCTCGAGCGTCGCCAGGTGGTTGCTCAGCTGCTGCGTGGCTCGTTGGAGGGTCTGTAGCGGGAAAAAGAGGCACGTTAGTGACGGGGGGCGTGGAGGACGGAGAGAGAGACTGAGGGGGGGGAGGGGGACAAAGGGACGAAGAAAGGGGGCCCAAACTACTTGATTGTCCAGGAGAAAGCAAGAGGAGGGAGGAGGGAGAAGATGGGGGATCGTTCCGCTTGGAGTCCGGGGCTTCCGTGAGGAGGAGGAGGAGGAGGAGGAGGGGCGGCAAAAAGAGAAAAGCAAAGGAGAGGGCAAAAAGAAGGAGTGAGAGGAGAGGACGAGCAGGAAAAGCTCAGGAGACGGAAGAAGAGACAATGGGCAAGGGGTTGATTATATGCAGAGACGCACGTAAATGTCTTCGGTCAGCTGGTCGTTGGACGCCTTGTATTCGGACAGCACGTAGTAGTAGACGCCCGAGCCGGTCAGGGTTGTGCCGAGGAGGAAGCCGAAGAGACTGGAGGGGAGATGGTCAGCGGGGTGGGGAGGGGAGAAGGGGAGTGCGAGTAAGGGGAGGGGGGGGGGGAAGACGAGACGCACCCTCCGCGGAACGCGCCGACGGGCTTGCGCGCCGGCAGCGGCGCGGCGGCATCGGCCAGGCGGCGCGCAGATGTCTGGAAGGCGCGGGCGGGCGCCGCAGCGGCGACGGCGGCGGCCGTGCGCAGCACCATTGCTCTTGAAGCCATTGTGCGGTGTTGTGGTTGGAGAGGCGAGGGAGGCGACCGGAGGACGGAGAAGGGAGAAGGGAGAAGGGAGAACGGAAAACGAAGAAAAGACGAAGCGAGTCCGGCAGGTGCACACGAGTAGCAGGAGGGGAAGCGGGACGGAACGGCTGGTCGTCGGGTCGGCAGGGGGAGGCTGCGAGGGTCGCGTGGTCGTGCGTGGTCGTGCGTTGTCGTGCGTTGCGGGCTGCAGATTGTCTCGTCGCAGGTTGGACGGGGCGCGGACTGCGTTTCATTGGTGATTTCCCGGGCCTGGCGTGGGCGGTGTGGACCGGCAGAACGGGCTGCCAACGACGGGCGCCTGTTTACAACTACGAGGGCCTTCGTTGCGCTGTATTTTGACGGAATTGATTGGGAGATATCTTACAACTACCTCCTGGAGCGCATGAGAAACGAACGTCACCATTGGGACAGTGTCACTCTCTTGGACGACGAAAACAACAATCAAGGCAAAGCAACAAAAGGACAGAAAGACAGAAGACAGAAAGACAGAAAGAAAAAAAACACAGAAAACAAAAACAAAGCGGCCCGATAATCCAATAGCATAACCCATGTTGCTGCTCGCAAGCCCCCCCTTTGCAAAAAAGGTTTCGGCAGTCCCGTCCCGGTTTTTTTTTTTTTTTTTTGTAGACTTTTATTTCGTACAGATATTGTTCTTCTTCTGTAGGTCGTGTGGCACATAGGAACACCAGGAGGCGGTCCACCACCCCCCAACGTCCCCCACCCCCCCCCCCCCCTTCTCACCCCGCTCACCCCTCGACAGGGCTCGCAGGGCCAAGCGTGGGTCGAACCTACAACTCGTCGTGCTTGGCCTTGTCGTCCTTGGCCGCCTCCGACTTGGCCGCCGCCGCGGAGCTGCTCGGCGCGCTGGCCGCCTCGGCGTCGTCGGCCGCGGCACCCTCGACGGGCGCGGCGCCGTACTTGCCGTTCTCCGTGATGAAGGTGATCAGGTCCTCGACGGTGCGCGGGCCGGCGTACGTGACGGGCTCGCCCTTCTTGCCGGCGGGGAACAGCTTGATGGTGGGGAAGCCCTGGATCTCGTCGGGCACGTCGTTGGCCGTCGCGTCCACCTTGGCAATGACGACCTTGTTCTTGAGCTGCGAGTTGGCGTACTGCGCGGCCAGGTCCTCGTACTTGGGCGCCAGCGCCTTGCAGTGGCCGCACCACGGCGCGTAGAACTCGACGAGCACGTCCTTGGTGTCGTCCAGCACCACGTCGTTGTAGTTCTTGGCGACGACCACGGTGACGGCGCCCTCCTGCGTCTCGGGGATCGGCTCCGACTTGATGCTGGGCTCGACCGTGCCGGCGGCAAAGGCGTCGACAAACGCCTCGATGGCCGCGTGGGTGATCTTGGCGTCCACGTCAAAGGGGAACTTGAGGTTCTTGACCGTCTCCTGGATGGCAAACGACGGGAACTTGTCGGTTGGCAGGTTCAGGTTGGCCGCGTGCGCGCCAAAGGACTTGGCGTCGATCGTGGCAAAGTTGATGGTGCCGCGGTGCTTCTCGGCGATGGGCTTGAGCTCCTCTGCCAGCGCCTGGCGCTCCTCGGCCGAGTCGGCAAAGATGTACGCCAGCGGGATGCCGGCCGACATGTAGTCCGAGTAGGTCTCGGGGCCGACCTCGCCAATCAGCGGCGTCGCCGCCGTCTTGGCAAACTTCTCGATGGCGGCCTCGTCGAACTTGTCGCTGAAGACCGACTTGCCCTCGTCAAAGTCCTTGTACAGCACGATCGACGGCACGGTGACGCCCTCGGCCGCGGCCAGCTCGGTATCGCTGCTGGCCGCAAAGGGGTAGTTGTCGCGGAGCTTGCCGGCGAGGCTGGTGAAGGTATCGTTGGACGCCTTGTCGTCGGCCTTGAAGTAGGCGACCAGGACCACCTTGTCGGCCTTTTTGAACTCCTCGAGGTTGTCCTTGGTGACGGTGGAGACGGCGGGCAGGGACTGCTTGATCATGTAGGACGTGATGCTGGACAGAGAGAAAGAGTTAGCAGTCGGACGACACAGTTGACACATGAGGGAAGCGGATAAAACCTACCCAGCAGCCTTGCGCTGGCCCTTGTAGGGGCTGATGTTGTCCGGGCCGCGGAAGATCTTGAGCGTCGGGTAGCCCTCGACGCCGTAGGTTTGGCACAGGCTGGCCTCCTCTGTGCAGTCGATCTTGGCGAGCTTGATGTTCTTCTCCTTCAGCGTGGTGGCGGCCTCCTCGTACTCGGGGGCGAGAGCCTGGCAGTGGCCGCTGGTTGTGTCAGTATGGACGTGTTTGGCATGCTTTTCGTTCAATTCGTTTCTGGTACGGGCGACTTACCACCACGGCGCAAAGAACTCGGCGAGCACAATCTCGTTGGTCTTGACAAAGTCGTCAAAGGTATCGGTCTTGAGCTGGTGGACGTCGGAGGCGTCGGCGCCGGCCACGAGGCTGGCAGCCGCGGCCACGACGGCCATTATCAGCTTCTTGGAGTGGTGCATTGTGCGTGCGTGTGTGTGTGTGTGAGGGTGGGTGTAGCTAGGGAGACGGGAGTGTTAGAGAGGAGACGAAGCGTTGCCGGGGCGGTAGCAGCAGAAAGAAAGTGGCGATGGCGATGGTGATGGCGATGGTGATGGCGATGGCGGCTGGAATAGCAGAGGTCAACTTACGGCGTCGTCCCGATCGGTGGAAGAGAGAAGGAAAAGGAGCCGAGAGCGAAGACGGACGAGGGGGACAAGGGTATCAAACAAATGAGCAAACAGGAAAAAAAGGGATGGGAGGAAACAAAGAGGGCAGGGAAGCGTAGGTGAAGGGGGGGGGGGGGGAAGAAAGAAAAAGAGAAACGGGCGCGGCGAGCGAGCGGCGGGAAATGGAAATGGCAGGTCAGGCAAGGTGTCCCTTCTTTGGCCAATTACTTAATACAAGGTTTGCGGGGCTGACGGCCTTCTGTGAGCCTTGCGCCGCCCAGGGGCAACCCCCCTCCAACAGCGGCGGCGATTAGGGGATCGGCCACTTGCATTTCTAAGCTCGGCAGGGGGAAGGAGAAGACGACAGGTGTTCTCTTACGTGGTGCTCCTTCCTCCCCAGCCGCACTAATCCTTAGTCGCTGGCGGGTATTCAGATCCAATGCCAAATCAGGCAAGGGGGCGAAAGAATAGCCGCCCCCTTTCGCGGTACCTTGCTCTAGCAGGCGGCGGCCTGCAAACCACAGGTACCGCCGAGCTGCACGATGTTCCGGGCGTCGCGGATCCTCCGCACGACGGCATCCCTCTGGATCTTACAGAGTACTCCGTACATCCTGCCACAGCGTTTCCGAGGTGCTTGCAGCGTCAGCCGGATGCCTCGTCATACCGTGCTCTCGGCGTGCGTCGTGTACGACTGCACTGCCCGCGGACCAGATCGTCAGCACGGCAGGCAGAAGAGCAGAAGCGAAGCGGGGAGCAATCTGCGGTGGCAGGCCGTCTCCCTGCCTTGGATAGACGAGATTGAACGCCCCGGCGATGTCTTGACAGAAAAAGAAAGCATGGCACGACACTGTGCAAAGGGGCGAGTTAGAAAGGCAAGGGGGGGGGGCGTGCAGACAGGACAGACTCGAGGAAAGGGAGCCGTCAAGAAAATCCGATCATCACTGGGACAGTTCAAGCGCCGAGCGGCAGCACAGGTCATGATCAGAAAGCTTTGTCGATGGACGGGGAGGGGGGGGGACATAGCATTGCTTGCCCTTATGATATCCACTGTACGGAGTATGTGCTGCAGCAAAAAAAACCCGCCGGTAAGAATCGTACTCCATATAAAATGCACGCACACGGCACACGCTCGTCCCCCGACGCAGCCTGTCAGTCATCGGATTCCGACAGGTCCGCGGCGGCGGCGGTGTCGGCCAGAACCCCCGGTGGCGCGGACGTCAGAACAGACGGGCGGCCGCGACGTCCGCGCCACCGGTCCAGCAGGCCCCATCCGCTTCTGCCGCCGCCGTGCATCATCTTCCTCTAAAAGACACCCCCGCCGATGATAAAGAGCCGCTCCTCCTCCCGCTTCGCCCACTGGATGATGCGGTTGGCGTCCTGCGTCACCACGGCGCGCGACGCGTTCGGCCCGGCCACGCAGTAGAACTCAAACACGGGCGTCACCCACGCCAGGCTCGTCGCGTCCTCGCCCACGCAGTGCAGGATCTTGAGGTGCGCATGCCGCGCGTGGATGGCCGCGTGCAGCTGGTGGTAGAGCGTCATGAGCCGCCGCCGCGCCTCGCGCGCGCGCCGTGCCGGCTCTGTCGCCCCCCCCGCCGCTTCCGGCTCGTCCGTCGACATCACAAACTGCACGTTGGCCCGCGACTTGTACAGAAAGTGGCTGATCTGCACCGCCGTCCCCGGCCGCCGCACAAGGTCGGCCACGTGCGGCCGCCCCGCCGCCACGGCGGCCCGGATCAGCGCCAGGCTGCCGTTCTTGGCCAGGGTCTGGGCCACCTTCTCGCGCATCGCCTTGAGGTCGAAGAAGCTCTCCTTGTCCGGGCTGATGAGCACAATGGCAATGCCCTCGTCGTCGGAGACGGCGGCGGAGGAGGCAGACGACGGCTTTTCTTTCTTTGCGTCCACGTCGCCACCGCCGCCGCCGCCGCCGCCGCCGCCGCCGCCGCCGTCGGCTTCGGCGTCAAAGAAGCTCACGTACATGTAGAGGTAGCCGCGGTTGTTGAACGCGGGCAGGCACAGCGGGATCCAGTTCTCGCCGCCGCCCGCCTTGATGCCGCCCGACTCAAAGAGCATGTTGAAGATGAGCTGCAGGTCGCTGGGGTGCAGCGAGTGCTTCCGCGGCCGGATCACGCTGACGAGCCGCCCGCCCGCCACAATCAGCCCGTACAGCAGCTTGTCGGAGCGCTGCCGCAGAAACGCGCTCGTGATCACGGCGCGCTGCGCCTTGCGCAGCCGCAGGCACTCGAGCGCGCCGCCCAGCAGCGCCGACGGCGAGCCCTTGGTGAAGCTGTCGGCGAGCGACGCGAGCAGCATCTCCGTGCCCTGCAGCGGCTTGCGCAGGTCCGTCGACGGCCGGTGCGCAAAGATGCTGGTGAGCGCCGGCAGCGTCAGCGTCGACAGGATCTGCATGTAGAGCGCGCCCAGCTGGTCGCGCAGCTGCGTGTCGCTCTCGCCGAGCCGGCTGATCGCCACCAGGTACAGCGGGCCCTCGGTCACAATGACAAAGCGCGCGTTGCCCGCCGTGAAGCCCTGCAGCGGGTTGTCGGCGCCCTCGTAGAAGGAGATGATCGTCTGCACGACGCCCATGTACGAGTTGATCAGGCTCAGGTCGCCGTGCCGGCTCCAGATCGGCTTGCCCGCCGACGACAGGATCATGTAGTGCTTCAGCTTGGCCTTCCACGCCGCGAGCCGCCCCTCGTCGCCTCCGACCTCGCCACCGCCTTGCTCCTGGTCTTCGTCCCGGATCTCCTCAAACTCCCTCTCAAAGTCGTCCAGCGAATAGGGCACGCGCGCAATGCGCGTGCTCTCAAAGGGCTGCACGCTGGCCGCCTGCGTCCGCAGAAGCGTCCAGGCGCGGCTCTTGCGGTGGAAGTCGCCCGCCGCCAGGCTGACCAGGTCGCCCGGCGGCCGCACCGTCGGCGCAAAGCTCATCACGCTCATGGCGTCGGTGGGTGCGTCTGCGAGACTGGGGACGATGCCCACTGTGCTGCTCGCTGACCGCCGGTGGCCCGACAGCCCCGACAGGCCCGACTCTGTGCGCAGGGAGACCCCGCTCGGTGACGTGGACGAGGACGACGCGGACAAGGTGTGGATGCCCGGTGTTGAGAACGTGCCGCGCGAGCCGTCGGGGAACGAGAGCGTTTGGACGTCGAACGAGGAGAGGGCCGTTGTCGGCTTGTCCTGCGGCGGCTGCGCAGACTCGAGCCGCCTCAGGAAGCCATCGGGGGGGGTGGATGTGCGCCGCGGGGGTAGTAATGGTGGCGGGGGGGACGGCGGCTGTGTGTCTGGCTGTGCCAAGGGGGAAATTGCAGAGCTGGGACCGGAGTCGGCGGCGGCACTCGGCTCTGGCGAGGCAGTTCTCGGGCCGCCATCACCGGGGCCGGCCATCGTGCTTTCGTTCAACGTGAAGCTCGCATCGTCTGGTCGATCGGGGGGAGGGGGGAGGGGGGCGGCGATGCGAGTGCTATAACCGCGACTTGAATCCCATATCGTTCGGTGCGTTCAGAGTACAGGGTCCGTCGGCCTCGGATTTCTGCTGCGATGGCACGACGGGGTGTTTGTGGGCGTGGCGATGCCGTTGGCGAGAGAACTGAGGCGGGATGTTGGTTGTCGACCATCTGGCGCTGGGAAGGGAAAGACCAGAATGGGGAAGCCTGTGATGTGATAAGATAAGCTCCTGCGGCGGGGCCAGGCGCCCCACAGGCAGCCACTAAACGCCGGCGGCGGCAGGCGCATTGGACGACGCCTAGCCCACTGTAACCCGCGGGTGTCTTGCGTCGCACCTGCCCCAGAAGCTGCGCAAGCTCCCTGCCCCCTTTGGAAGCCACGACCGCGATTCTGCCAGTTGGCTTCAACGTCGTCCCTTCCGCGTCCGTCTGTGTCGCTGCCGCCGAGCCCCACTGCGTTTTCTGCCCGCCTCGTCCGCCTCGTCCGCCTCGTCCACCGCCCTCCCTCTGCTTCACCAGCTCGCCATGCCAGCTTCTGGGGACTGTGCCCTGCCACGCCACGACGCCTGATCCCGCCAGTGCCCCCCTCCCGCCTCCCCTCGTTCGAACGGGGCCCGTGTCGCCATGGCCCCCGACCTGCCGCCGGGCCGCCGGTCCATGTCGCCGGAGAGCTCCGGCCGGGACTCCCCGGTCCCGCGCCAGTGGCGGAACCAGCTGGGCGCCGGTGAGCCCTCTGCGCGTTGACGTCGAGCTCCTTGGCCGCATGCTGGACTCCGAGACAGCTAACACTCCCCGTCTGCAGACGCACCGCCCACCCGCGACAAGGCCTTCCGCAAGTACGCCTCCGGCGTCGAGCGCGCACTCTCCCTCTTCGAGACGGCTCTCCAGGAGTGGGCCGACTACATCTCGTTTCTGAACCGCCTGCTCAAGGTTGGTCCCATCTCTCTCTCTCCTCTTTGCCGGCAGGTCTCTGCTCCATGTGTCCTATGCCGCTGGCTGACACCAACCTCTTCCCCCCCCCCCCCCCTCCCCCCCTATTCCAGGCCCTCCAAGCGCGGCAGCCCCCGATCGCCACCATTCCGTCCAAGACTCTCGTTGCCAAGCGTCTCTCGCAATGTTTGAACCCGTCGCTGCCCTCGGGTGTCCACCAGAAGGCGTTCGAGGTCTACAACGTCGTCTTCTCCATCATCGGCAAGGACGGCCTGTCCCGGGACCTGCCGCTGTACCTCCCAGGGCTCGCACCCACGCTCTCCTTCGCCTCGCTCTCCGCCCGCGCACACTTTCTCGACCTCCTCGAGCGCCACTTCCTCGACCTCGACCCCCGCGCGCTGCGACCGGCCGTCAAGTCGCTCATCCTTGCCCTGCTGCCGGGCCTGGAGGAGGAGACGGCCGAGGACTTTGAGCGCACTCTGAAGATGCTGAATCGCTTCAAGACCGCCGTGCGGCCCGCCGGCTGCGAGGAGCTTACCCCGGACCACGCCACCGGCGATGACTTCTTCTGGCAGTGCTTCTTCCTCGCCACCATTACCAGCCACAGCCGCCGGCCGGGCGCCCTCGTGTACCTGACGCGCTACCTGCCGAGTCTCGGCCCCCCCCAGCAGCCCAGCGCCGCCTCCGGCGACGCGGCCAAGAGCAAGAACGCCGCGTCGTCAGCGTCGCCGTCAGCCGACGCCCAGCTCCTCGGCAAGCTCTCCGAGCTGATCACGTCCCCCGAGCCCGGCCTGTTGCTGCGGTGCTTCACGGCCGGCTTGGGCGACGAGCAGCTCCTCATCCAGCGCGGGTTCCTCGACCTCCTCGTGACCAACCTCCCCCTGCACTCCGCCGTGCTGCAGGCGCGCGTAAAGCCGGCCGATCTGGAGCTGCTGATGCGCGCAGCCTGCGGTGTTGTCACCCGGCGCGAGATGAGCCTCAACCGGCGCCTGACCGCGTGGCTGCTGGGGCCAACACCGCCGGCGGCCGACGCCGAGGGCGGTGTCTTGGAGTCGCCGTCGGCGCTGTCTGATGGCCGGCACGCGACCTATTCCTTTGCGCACAAGACTGGCTATTTTGAGGAGCACGGTCTGCAGCCTCTCACGCGCGCCCTGCTCAGCATGATCGCGTCGAGCCCGGGCACCGCCGCTCCAGCTGACCGCGCACGGCCCTACCGCATATGCCTGTCCCTCATGGACCGCTGGGAGATCGGCGGGCTGGTCGTCCCAGAGGTGTTTCTCCCCATTGTCGACAGCGTCCGCAAGTTCAAGACCGAGGCCGCGTCCAAGGCCGACTTCAACGAGGTGCTCCGCAGCGCCAGCGTCTTCTTCGACGGCGTCGAGAGCGGCCTTATCTACGGCGAGATGCTCAGCCTCGTAGCCCAGGCCATCGGCCCCGGCGGCGAGCTCTCGCCTGCCGACCGTGCTGACAAGCTGGCGCTCGTCAAGTTTATCTTGGCCCACTTCAACGTCCGCGAGGAGGAGATGATCACCATCCACGCCCCCCTGTCAGCGCTGTCGATCCTGTGCATGCTCGAGGACACCCAGGGGCGCGCATCGTCCGCCACGCCTGACATTGCCATCGAGGCGCTGAATGTCGCAGCCGACCTGCTCGACATTGTGCCCGAGCGCGCCTTCCCCCCCAACCCGTCGAGCTCCGGCACGGCCGACGGCGCCGCAACAATGCCCAGCACATCGGCAAGCATACCGAGCGCCGAGCTTCTGAAACGGATACGGGACTTTTACGTCAACGACCAGGGCAACTTGGATACCGCGTCCCCACCATATGGGCCCCAGGTCGTGGCTGAGCTGCTGCTCCAGAAAGCGTGTAGTATCAGCTGCCAGTCTCTCATGGGCGACGAGGCCGAGAGCGACATACCGCTCAAGAACCGTGTACTGCTCCTGCTCCTGGACAAAACGCCCCCCGGATCGTCGCTCCGTGTGTCCGAGCTGCTGTCTGCCCTGCACCGCCGTATTTCTCGTGGCAGCGGCGACGCCATCGCATTCACGACGTTCTCGTCAGTCCTCACCGTCTCCATCCATCTCCACCTCAGCGAGCGAATCTCCACAAACGAGCTGTCGGCGCTTGTGCCGGCGCTTGTTTCGCGCGCCTGGAGGTTCCTGTCGGCGCCAGAGCCCAAGTACCACGTCGAAACGGTGCGCAACCTGTGGCTCCTGCAGACGGCGCTGGGGTCCTCGAACCGCGACATCGAGGCGGCGATCGCGCAGCTGATGACCCAGGACGACACTGCAGGCACGTTTGCGACGCGCCACGCAGACCCTGGGCGCAACTTCAGCGTCCTCTGGCTGCACACGCTGCAGGACAGCCCCGGCGTGACGGACCGCCGGACATCCAAGACGCTCAGGACGCCCAGGACCCCCATTGGCAACCTGCGGTCGTTTCCGCGGCTCGCGGGCGTGGACCACTACGACGTGATGCTGACCCGGCCGCTGCTCCTGCTGCTCGACGCCCTGCTGGACGAGCGGACCCAGCTCTTTCTAACGGTGAAGACGTGGCTGGGGTCCCTTGTCGGACTGGACCGGCTGTTCCTCATTCTAGCAAAGAAGTTTTTGGATCTTGGGGTCCTGCGTAGCACTCCCCCCAGCGACGACGGCGACTTTGATATTGACATGTGTCTCTACTACCTGCGCACACTCTCCAATGTCTTCCGCTGGTCTCCAGACACTCTGTGGGCGGTCTTGGCCCGGCGCACCATCTCACCGGATCTCCTGCGGGAAGCCGGCAGTGATATCGGTAACCTGAAACCCCGAAACCCTTGGAATGGTGTCCAGTTGGAAAGGGAAAAGAAGGAGGACAACAGAAATAATACCGGCTAACCTCCGTTTTAGTGAAAGAAGAAAATGTCGAGGTAACCTACCAAGATTTTTTCGTGCAAATCTGCTTGCAGCGCATCGTCATTCCTGGACGGGCGGAGGGCAACAGCCTCACCGACCAACGAGATGCCCAGCTGTGTCGGTTCGCTCTCTCCGTCCTCCACCAGGTTCTCCTCAGCCCGCAGGCGGCGGCGCTCGCCAGACTTCACCTCGAGGACGCGCTCCTGGAGCGCCTATCGCAGTCGCTGCAAGGCCCCGACCCGTACGTCCAGACGCTGCTGCTCGATGTCCTGTCTGCGGCCCTCCGACTCCGCGACACGGTGCCGGTCGAGCAGCCGACGTCACCGGCAAGCGAGAAGCGGACGTTCAGCAGCGGCGACCTTGCCAAGATCGTCGCTCCCTCCGCCGAGGACGTGCCGCACGCCGCCGGCCTGCTCCCGCCCCCCGCGTCACTGCTCAAGTGCGTCCAGGCCGGCTTGGGCGCCCCCAGCAGCCGTGCGGTGCTGGACAGCTGGGTGAGCTTCTTGTCGGTCTGCCTGCCGCTCTACTCCGACTCCATCTTCCAGGTCCTGATCCCGCTGGTGGAGACGCTGTGCGCGCAGGTTGGGGCGACGTTTGCGCACCTGCAGGAGACGTTCCGCAGCACGCGGCCAGCACCGCGGCCCGACACGGACGCGCCCGAGACGACACTGATCTCGCTCCTGAACGCGCTGGAGGAGCTGCTGGCGACGGGCCACCAGAGGCTGCTGGCGGAGGAGGCGCGGGCGCAGGCGGTCAAGAGCCCCGACCAGCCGCAGAGCTTCTTTGGAAACATCTTTGCCTCGGACGCGCCGCAGACGCGCAGCGCCACGGCCAACGACCGGCTGACGGTGCTCCTCGCCTTCCAGGATGCCGTGCGCATCTGTTTTCGCATCTGGTCCTGGGGCAAGAGCGGCAGCTCGTCGTCGACGCAGGACGCCGCATCCGTGGCCTCGTTCAACTACACGTCGATGCGGATGCGGAACCGCGCCCGGCGGCTGCTGGAGCACCTGTTCCGCGCCGAGACGCTGGAGTGTCTAGAAACAGCCGTGGACATTTGGCGCAGTACGGGCGGCATCGGACAGTCCACCGACGTGTTCGACCTGCTGCTGACACTGGACGCGTCGCGGCCAAAGCACGCGATGCCGGCGATCTTCAACGCCATCTACAGCCGCACCAACCCGGCCGCCCTGGACCCCGCGCGCAAGTCGACGCTGACGATCTCGCTCCAGGACACGGACATTGTCGTGTTCCTGGTCGACTACGCGCGGTCGCTCGAGGACGACGTCATGGACGAGATCTGGCAGGACTGCACCATCTTCCTCAAGGATCTCCTGGGCAACCCGTTCCCGCACCGGCAGTCGCTCCCGTGCCTCCTGGAGTTTGCCGCGATTCTCGGCGAGAAGGTGGACAACACCAACTTTGGCGAACAGCGTAAGATGCGACGCGAACTTGGGGTGAGTAGCTTTTCTTTCTCCTTTTCTCTCTTCTTTGGCTGTCTACGCATATACTCACCATATGTCCTCTGCATATAGGATCTGTTCCTTCGGCTGTTAACAGCCCTCTTCACCACGCGGCCCATGTCATTCCCAGATGGCGCGGCCACGGCAGGGCCCCAGACCGACCGGGTGGCAACAGCAGCGGCGGCGGAGCAGCCTCAGCAGGTGTCTTCGGCCGCACCTGTAGCGGCTGCGTACCGCAGCCTGTCTGAGAGGGCCGACGACGTCGTCGGCATCCTGTCGTCGATTGTGCCCAACCTGCCCAAGATCCTGGTGGAGGCAGACCGCGTGCAGTCGGCGGCGATGACCATCTCGGCCAACGTGATCGGCCCCGCGCTGCGTGCCAAGGCGTTCCCGGAGACGATGTCGCATGCGACGATGGCGCTCCTGCGCGAGCTGGCGCAGCTGCAGAACAACCAAAAGGTCTGGAAGAAGGACGTGTCCGACGCGTTCAACGATGCGCGGTTCTTTGGGACGAGCCTCGCACTTGTGCGCAGCGACTGGCTGGGCATTCTGCGGCAGTGGGCGCGGGGCGACAAGGACCGCATGCCGGAGCTCCTGGGCCGCATCACGGCGCCGACGACGGCGGGCATCGTGTTCGGCGTGGGCGCGACGTCGGCGCGGCTGGAGGCGGACCGGCGCACACAGCTGACGCTGCGGCGCATGGCGCTGCTGGTCGTGGCGGCGGAGCCGGACGCGTTTGTGGCGGACCTGGCGGCGATCACGGACAAGCTGGTGGAGCTGCTGGGGGCGACGGCGACGTCGTCGCCGTCGTCGACGACGCGCGCGGACGTGTACCTGGTGCTGCGGGCGCTGGTGCTGCAGACGAGCGCGGTGCACCTGGCGGGGCTGTGGCCGCTGGTGGACTCGGAGCTGCACACGGCCATTGCGTCGATCGTGGCGGCCGACAACAGCGCGGCGGCCGACACGTACAACAACGCGGCGCTGCTGCAGGCGTGCAAGCTGCTAGACCTGCTGGTGTGCGTGGCGCCCGACGACTTCCAGCTGCGCGAGTGGCTGTTTGTGACGGACACGATCGACGCCGTGTACCGGCCGGCGTCGTACCAGCCGGTGGCGCTGGCGGACGAGCTGTCGGAAGAGCTGGGACTGGCCAGCAGGGGCGGGGCCGGGGCCGGGGCCGGGGGCGGCATCAGCAGCAGCAGCAGCAGCCACGGCCACCAGCACCCCCATGCGGGCATCGACTCTGTGACGGCTCTCTTGGCCGGCAGCGCGCAGAAGCGCCCCATGCTGGGCGGCGACGGCAGCGGATGGTGGGAGCTCAGCGACGAGGTCAGCCTGGAGCGCAAGGACGAGCTGGTGTCCAAGGTGCTGCGGCCGTTCTTCAGCCAGCTGAGCATCTACGCGTTCGAGTCGACGTACGCGATGGTGCAGGTGGACGTGCAGGCGTGCGTGGGCAGCCTGCTGAAGGACCTGTTTGACGAGCGGGCAATTGTCAAGGCGCTCTAGAGGGACGGGGCTATGCCCTTTCTGGGTAGAGAGTGGTCGAGGAGGAATGGGAAAAGAAGAAGAAGAGGAACGAAAAAAGACTTGCGCCAGCACGAGCACGGGATTTGTAGAGCATTTTTGGCCACAAAAACTATACAGCGTATTATGAGGGGTATCTTACTAGAGATCGTTGTCTCTCTCTCTCTCTCTCTCTCTCTCTCTCACTCTCGCCCTTATTCTCTCCTCAGCCTACAGCTGGCAGAACGACTACTCCCTGACATGGGAAAGGAACCCATGCCGTGCGATGCAAAAAACCAAGTACGCCGAAAATGCAGGTCACTAAACGCCAGTCCAAGGCTTCCCCCCCCCCCACCCCCCCACTCCTTCTATTTCAACCAAACACACCGCTATGATCCCGTGCGGGCGCGGCGCTGGCTGGCTCTCCCTCCGGCTCCTCCTCAGATGGCCGCCTCCGCGTGCAGCTTGTCGGCCGCTGCCGGGTAGTAGGCGACGAGCGCCTTGCTGAAGCCGTGCATGCAGTACTGGACGACCTCGAGCCGCGCGGGGCCGGCTGCTGCCGCTGCTGCTGCCGCTGCCGCGGGATCTCTCGAGCGCGGCAAGACGTCGGCCAGCTGCTGCAGGTCGCTCGTGCGCGGCAGGTACAGCGCGTGCGGCAGCGGGTGGCACGCGGCGTGCAGCGCCTGCAGGTTGTAGGGCTCCATGGTGGCGAGGTCGAAGACAGGCTGGGCAGTGTAGCTAACACCGCCCCAGGGGGGGGACGCAAACAGGACGGTCGCGGCGCGGGCGAGGGGGGCGACCGTCGGGGTGCTGCCGCTGGAGGAGGAGGAGGAGGAAGATGAGGGGGAGGCAGGCGACGACCCCTCGCCCCCCAGCAGCTCCTTTAAAACCTCGAAGCAGTCGCCGTGCACCCAGGTGATGATGCCGTCCGGCACGCCCGACACGATGGCGTTGGACTGCGCGCAGGCCAGCGTGTCGGCGTCGCGCTCGATGCCAAGGACGCGGCGCCAGCGGCCCGACAGCGCAAAGGCAATGGTGTTGCCGCCAGCGCCGGCAAACATGTCGACGACGACGGCGTCGGCGGGCGGCACGCCGGCGGGCAGCGGCAGGTCGTGGGCGATTTTTCTGAGACGAGAGAGAGAGAGAGAGAGAGAGAGACGTGGTCAGCGGGGAGAGGAGGGCAAGAGGCGGAGGAGGAAATGCCGGCAAACCACCCCGGCCCAACGAAGCTTACCGTGCGACTGGCTCGGGCGTGACGCCAAACCACGCATCGTCGGTCAGCACGATGCCGTCGTTATAGTTGGGAAAGATCTTGTGGCGGCCCTTCCAGTATTTTTGGATGTCCCAGGGGACCTGGCTAAGATGGGTGTAGTGGTGGCAGTTGTCGGAGAGGGGGAGCCAGGGGGCGGCGTGGAGGACCATGGCTGCAGGATGACACCTCTGGGGTGCGAGGGGAGAAGGGCGCGACTAGACGACGGAAACCATGGGCAGAGATGGAGGGGGGAGAGGGAGAGGGAGAGGGGAGAGGGGAGAAGGGAGAAGGGAGAGGGGATGAAGGGGGTGCAGATAAGAGAAACACAGCTAGAGGAGGATAAAGGGAGAGGGGGTGGGCAAAACAGTGGCAGTTAATAGGCGTCTTGCGGCGGGCCTCTATCAGAACGATGCGGGTTTCGAGGCGGGCTCGAAGACGGTGGTGATGTCGGCGACGATGGGAGCTGGCCGGCAGCTCTGATTTTTCCCAGCGCAAGGCTAAGGGCCGGACGCTAAAACAGCTCAGCCTTGGGGCGGTCCCACTTATTTTTATAGTGGGGGGAGGTGTGGGTTCAGCGGCTGTTGATACGAGAACGTCCATCGCTTGGTGAACATGAAAGGCGCGTCTTCGGGGTAGCGTGTCGTTGGTGTTCTGACCAGCGGCAGCAGGCAAGCTGTCGAGCGATTTTGCATTCTACGGCGGGACGTTCCCGGCCGCACGCGCCTGGGTGCGAGCCACGATGCTGCTCCAGCCTCATCGCAAACGGCCGCAGCCTGGCCGGCGCGTCTGGCTTCTGCCTTCGACTCCCGTATGCTCCGATTCGTCTTCTGCCGTCGCTCGCTGTCGGCCGGCGTCTGCATCGAGCCACTCTGTGGCCTGCAACTATGAATGCGGCCCCGACAGACGTGGACAGCTGGCCACCGCAGCCCAACACACGCTGTCTGCCAAGGACTGAATGGGACGGCAAACGTGTATTCTCTTGTTGCCGCGGCGACTTTTTCCATGCGCCAAGGGACAAAAGGCCGCTAAGTGTAGGCAGCAAGATTATATTATACAGAGTCTATAATCCTCGGAAAGCCGGACGACAAACGACAAAAGCCAAAAGTCAGCAAAGCACACACCCTCACAATGTCGACGCCGAATCCCATCAACGTGTTTGCGCGCTGGCGCCCGCTCCTCGCGTCCGAGTCCGCCGCGGGCGCCATTGTCCACAGCATCGACCAGGCCAAGCATCCGCAGCCGCGGCCGCCGCTGTCGGTGTCGATCAGCCGGCAAGGCGCGGCCGCCGACGGCTCGTGGACAAGCCCGGCGGCCTTTGACGCCGTCCTGGGCTCGGCGGACGACAATGCCATGGTGTACGACGCCATTGTCGCGCCCACCATGCCGGCCGTGCTGCAGGGCGGCAGCTCGAGCGTCTTTGCGTACGGCCACTCGGGGAGCGGCAAGACGCACACCATCATCGGCTACGACCACGACCACGACGCCGCCGGCGCCGCCGACTCGAAGGCGTCCGGGCTGTGCCTCATGGCGGCGCAGCAGCTCTTTGCGGCCCTCTCTGGTCTGAACGACAAGAGCGCCGCTGGCGGCGGGCTGGAGCCGGCGCTGGGCATCGGGCTCAGCGTGTTTGAGCTGCGCAAGAAGTCGGCGTACGACCTGCTGCGCGGGCGCACCGAGTGCCACATCCGCGAGGGCGCCGACGGCAAGACGCACATCCGCGGCGCCACCGAGACGCTCGCGGGCGGCAGGGTGCGCGTGTGTCCCATCGAGCAGCGCGCCTGCTGGACGCTGGCCGCGCTGCGCGCCGCGCTGCGGGAGGCGCTGCAGCTGCGCGCCGTCGGCGCGTCGAGCGTGCACGACCAGAGCTCGCGCACGCACGCGGTGCTGGAGCTGGAGGTGGTCAGCCCGGCGCTCGTGGACGCGCGCCGCGCGCTGGTCGAGCGCCAGTCGGAGCTGGTGCCCGTGGGCAAGCGGGCGACGGACATTTACGTCGCCGAGTGGAGCAAGGGCACGGTGGCCACCGCGGACGGCGGCTGGGCGCCCAACCCGGACTACCGCGTCGACCAGGCGCGCATCGACGCCGCCGAGCAGGCCAAGGCGCAGTGCGAGGCGCGCGTCGCGAAGGCGGAGGAGCGCGTGCGCCGCCTGCTGGCAGAGGGCCGGTCGTCTTCGCCGTCGTCGTCGTCGTCGTCGTCGTCGTCATCGTCGTCGTGTCTCGGCGCCAAGATGGTGTTTGTCGACCTCGCCGGCGCCGAGTACCAGCAGGACAAGACGGGAGGGGCCGCGGCGCAGCAGCAGCAGCAGCAGCAGCAGCAGACGGCCCAGGAGCGCCAGGAGGGCCGCCAGATCAACACAGACCTGCTCGCGCTCAAGGAGGTGATCCGCGCGTGGTCGACGAAGCAGGCGCGCGTGCCGTTCCGGTCGTCGGCGCTGACCATGGTGCTGCGCGAGCATTTCGCCCACGCGCAGGGCGCCCGGTCGGCCATGGTGGTGACGGTGTCGCCGGCGCAGGAGCAGTACGCGGCCACGCTGAACTCCCTCAAGTATGCCAGCCTGGTCGGGGCCCGCTGAAACACTCGGGGGGCAGCAAAGTGTGCCGAGCTGTGTCTTGGGGCCGTTGTTTTGTCCATACTTCCCACAGCCCACTCTACAATCCAACTGCCATGGCCCAGACCAGTAGGCCGCCGCCGCCAGCTTCGGGCCAGCTTTGGACGCTGGCAATGCGCGCGCCGATTCTGGTCTCCTCCCCCACCTGAAACTCTACGTAGCCGTAGACGTCCCGGGCGTGCTCGTTGGTGGCCTGCACGGCCCGGGGCGCGCCCGATCAGATTGCGGTACCAGAACGGCCGGTCGCCGAGGTGCTTTGTCTTGATGTGGTTTTCACGCTGCGTGGGCTTCTTGTACGCCGCTGTGAGCTTCTCGTATGCTGCTTGTGTGTGCTACTTGTGCTGTGCTCGCGCTGGGCGTTGTCTCCAACGTGCGTCTGCTGCTAGGCATCCTGAAAACAAGCCGGCCAGCGTCGATGCGCGACACACCTGGCGGCGGCCACCATGGCGAATGCACGTGCTTGCCGTCGACGACGCGTCCCACTTGGGCAGCTCCACGCGGCACGGTGGCGGACGCTGAGCACATCCCGACCGACGCCGTTCTCGAGAGCAGCGTGGGCGCCCAGGCTTTGGCAGCGCGCAAGGCTACGCAGAGCGGTCGGAAGCTAGAAAACCCAGCTCAGCCTTGGAGCGGGCCCACTTTTCATGCTACAGCTCGCCAGAAGTGGGGCTCTGCTGTTCCCTCGTGTAAATGCCAGCAAGGCAGGAACGGCCAGGCCAGCGGCCTAAGCTCACTGTCGTTCTGTGGGCCGCACGCCGTACGCAGCGCCGGCCAGCGCCATCTTCCATGCCAATGCGCTGACGCCCCTCGTCGAGCCGGACAACAACAGAGCAGCCTCGACCTTGCGACCTTGCGACCTTGCGACCCTGCGGCAGAACGAACGCCCACACACCCCCGCCGAACCACTCCCGAACCACTCCTGCTGCCCGCCATGTTCAACGCGCTCAACCGCTTCATCTCGCGCCTCGACGGCGACGGGCCGGCGGCGGCCAAGGAGGCGACGCACGGCGCGTTTGGGTTCCAGGTGCTGCGCAACACGAACCTGGACCTGGCGGTCGAGCCGTGGTTCGACTTTATCGTGGGCATCAACGGGCGGATGATTGTACGTGGGGGGGGGGGGGGGGCTGTTGCAGCGTGGCGGCACCTCGAGTCGGCTGCGTCGGGCGCCGCCCTCGTCTGACGAAGACGACGGCGACGGCAACTCGCCGACCGCTGATCGCTGACCGCTGACCGCTGAACACTGACCGCTAACCACTCCCTGCTGCAGGACGACTCCGATCCCATGCTGTTTGCACAAGAAGTGCGCAACTGCGCCGGCGCCACCGTAACCCTGGGCCTCTGGAGCGCAAAGGTGAGCTCCCCCCCTTCTCTCTCTCTCTCTCTCTCTCTCTCTCTCTCTCTCTAGCACTTCCCGTCGCCTAACCGTCTCCCAACCCTCTAGGGCCAGCGCACCCGCACCATGCACATCGCCGTGCCCCCCGACACCGCGTCGCTCGGGCTCTCGCTGCAGTGGACGGCGCTCGCGGTGGTGTCCAACATCTGGCACGTGCTGGACGTGCCGGTGCGCTCGCCCGCCGAGGTTGCCGGCCTGCTGCCGTACAGCGACTACATCCTGGGCACGCCCGAGGGCGTGCTGCACGGCGAGGGCGGCCTCGGCGAGCTGGTCGAGGACCACATCGGCCGGCCGCTGCGGCTGTGGGTGTACAACAACGAGTACGACGTGACGCGCGAGGTCGCCATCCAGCCCAGCCGCGACTGGGGCGGCGAGGGCGCCCTGGGCTGCGTGCTGGGCTACGGCGCCCTGCACCGGCTGCCCGCGCCGCTCAACGAGCCCGTGTCCGGGCCCGGCGAGACCATGTTTGACGGCGGCGGCCACGGCGGTGGCTACGGCCACGGCTACGGCTACGGCGGCGACGACTACAACGAGAAGACGGCCGGCGGCCTGTTTGAGCAGGCGGCGACGACACCCACAGCAGCAGCCTTTGGCAGCGGCGGCGCGGGGGCCGCGGGCGGAGGGTCCCCGCGACCACCACCGTTGGCGACGGCGTCGTCGTCGGCCGACGGCTTCCTGGTGCCGGCGCAGCTCGTGGCACCGCCGCCGCCACCACAGGTCGTCGGAGCAGCAGCAGCAGGCACAGCCGGCACGGTAAGCGGCACGGCGTCGGTGCGGGCCAAGAGGAAGGGGCACCAGCACCTCGCGGCCGCCGGCAAGGGCCTCTCGATGGACGACTACTTCAAGGAGGAGGAGGAGAAGAGCCAGCAGCTGGACGGCACGCCGAGCCGCAAGGCAACGCCGGTTGCGCCGCCGCCCAAGGGAGGCCCGCCGCGGGCCGGGACGCCGAAAGAGGACGCCGGCGCGGCCAAGGGAGAGAGCTAAAACAGAGAAGCAGACAGGGGGGGGGGGGGGGGGGATATCGATGGGCACGTGTACGATGGCAGAAGGAAGGGTGACCGATTCATACGAGAGGGTCGTTCATACAGAGACGAACTGTGTAGATTCAGCAACAAAAAATCGGTTTGATCAATGCAGGACTATCCGACGCCGGTCCCTTTTTTTTTCCTTTCTTCTTTCGACTGTCGAGTCTGGCTTTTGCAGACGGTGCGTCGAGCTTGTCCCTAGGGTAAGCCACCTGCTTTTGTCTCCTTGTCTTTTTCCGTTTTTCCTTTTGGCCATGGCTCCCTCTCCTCGCCTCTCTCTCTCTCTCGTTCTCCTTCTCCTTGCTCCGCAACGCTGCTCTCTGTTGTACACGGTTCTCATACTGGTCGGAGGGTAGAGACAGTCTTGGTCGTCTTGCCCGCCCCCCCTCTTCTCGTCTTCTCGTCTTCTCCTCCTCCCGTTCGCTCCTTGCCCTTGGCCTCCGGCCGCCTCTTGCCTCCCGCCTCAGTTGATAAAGTTGACGCAGAAAAAGTGCAGTATCAGGCTGCACACGACGTAGTCGGCAAATGCTCTGGAGAGGGGGGGGGAAGTTTGTCAGCTCGGAACAACACGTCTGTCTCCCGCACGGCCTCTGTCTTTTCTTCGAAGCTGCTGCTGCTGCTGCTTACCGCTCGGGCGACACGGCCGGGAAGTCGGACTTGTTGGCGTCGGCTGTCTGGATGCGCAGCGATGCTGTAGCGTTTTATTTTGTGTCAGCAGCAGGCGTCTGGCCATGGCGCCGACGAGAGGAAAAGCAAAAAGTCGGCTTACCGGTCAGGACAAACTGGCCGACCGTCGATGAGAAGCCGGAGAGGAAGGCGTTGAAGGGCTACCCATGTTAGTCTCTCTCTCTCTCTCTCTCTCTCCTTCCCCTCTTCTTCTCCCTTACATAGTTGCCCGCCAGCACGCAGTACGCAAACTGCAGGACGCCAACGACGACGAGAAAGGCCATGAACGCGTCCAGCAGCTGGGTGCGCTGCGGCGTCGTCTTGCGGTAGTGCTGCAGCAGGCTGTCGGCGACGCTCTGCAGGGTGCCCCCCACGCCCCCTGCCGCTGCTGCTGCTGTCGTCGTCGGTGTCGTCGTCGTCGTTGCTGCCTTTGCTGCCGATGCCGGTGTTGAGGAGGAGGACGAGGCCGGAGTGGCGCCGGTCGACGGGGTCACATTGCGTCTCGCCATTGTGTGTGTGTGTGTGTGTGGGTGGGTGGATGAAAAGGCTGGAAGAAGGATGGGTCGGTGTGCTCGAAAGGCGGCCAATGGATCCGTGCCGTTTGCCGTTTGCCGTTTGCCGTTTGCCGTGCGAGATGCCCAGATGCCAGACGTTCGATGGTCGACGATGTTTGGGGAAAGCTGGCCGCGCAGCTGGTTGGCGCTAGCAGGCCGCGGCCACCAAAGCTGCCACAAGGACACGCAGCCTTCTGGGAGCAGGCCAAGCTGTCGCGACACGTGTAATTGTGGGTCGGTCCTTTTGTTTATGTAATCTCACGTTTGCACAGAAACCTCGTCGGAGCTGTGCCGTTTCTCGGCTCCGTTGTCTCAGAAGACAGCATCTACAATAGAGAGAGAATGTGTGTGTGCGTGTGTATGTGTCGTGTGGCATGTGGCATGTGGCCTTTGTGGCGCCCAGCAAAAACGAGGGGAGACGGGCATTTGGCTTTCGGACATGAACGAGGACGGGACAGTTCAACAGCATCACAAAACAGAAGAAAAAAAATGTTTTCTTTCTGTTTCCTCCGTGTCCTTCTTTCGTCCTCTTGTTCTCGTCTGTTTCTTCTCTCGCCTGTCCCTGCCCTCGTTTGCCAATCCTCTGCCACCATGTTCCGTGGCGGAGAACGGTCGTCAGCCAACCCCCCCCCCCCCCCCCCACCCCAGGTAGGGAGTTTTGCCAAGTCTTTTTAGCCGCGAGCGAGGTCCGAAGAGGGGCGAGGGCGGAGGGAGAGATGAAAACGCGGCGGGTCGGCTGCACCGATGGCGACAGAGGGTTGGCCGTTCGTTTACTCGGCAATGCTTTGTCTCCAGATGGTTTTGGGCTGGGCTCACGAGGACGAGGACGAGGGCGAGGGCATTCGTGGGTCATCGTGTCGCTTGCGTCGCCTCCCCAGCACGACACGCAGCTGCCAGAACAACCGGAGACGGAACGGGGACCGCTGCGACCGATGAGGCTCCAGTGGGAATCCGATGTCGACTGGGCCAGTCGGGCGGGGGCTCTCGTGCCCAGCCAGGACAAGAGAAGCCAATATGGCAGAGGCAGAGTCCGATTTCTGGGCACTTTCGAGGAACATCAGGGACCAGCCGGCGAGAACAGTGGGAAAGTTGGCCGCATTCCCACATTAGCCGTCTCTCTCTCTCTCTCTCTCTCTCTCTCTCCCACTCGCCAAGCTTCGCCAGTTGCCTTGCTCATTGCGGTCTTCCGCTCCGACGCACGAGGTACGTCTCTGCGACGGATGGTCTTCCTCTGCTGCGAGCCGAGGCGAGACGGGGTGTGCTTGTTGGCCGCAAAAGCGAAAGAAGGTGTGGGCCACAGGTGCAGGAGCAGACGCCGATCTCCACTGTTTTAGCTTTTGGCGCTGCGGTATAAAAAACGAAAACTCAAAAACAACAGGTCATAACGACGGCCCGTCAACAGTGCCTCGTAAACACACCCGGGACTGTCGGCACGGCAGAGTGGAATCGAGGCAGAGGGCGCTCCTCCCAGACCATTCGACGAGGGCGCGGGCAGACAAACGGAGTCGCTGGCGACGCGCTCTGGCGGCCAACGCGTGAACACGGTCGACGGTTGTCCGGAGAGACGACCTTCCCTCCTCGCCTCGCCTCGCCTCGTCCCTCCGGGCGGCCTGGCTCTGGCACAACCTGCATGCAAGGTCCCGTAGAGGAACACTCTGGCAGTCCTTTGTGCGCCCCCCCTCCCCCCCCCCCCTGTCACTTGTCGGTGGCGGTGCCCACTCTTATTATCAATCTCCCCCTCCCCCCCCCTCCCCCCCTTTGCCGACGTACGGAGCTCATCGTACCTCGTACCGCGTAGGCCACTGTCGATCGTCGGACAACCCGCAAAAGGACGATGCTCCATACTCCTAGCACGCACTTGTTTAGCACCGGTTCTGCTCTTTCATCTAATCTAAACTTGATTTGCCAGACAACGGCGTCCGGGCAGCGTTGCATGCTTGTCCTTCTCCGGGCAGACGACCCTCTCTCTCTCCCCGTTCTCCCCCCAGCTTCCCAGTTGCCCACATCTCCCTGCACATCATGTCTTACACGGGCACTCTTGAGTGGCTGTACCACGGCGTCGTCGTCACCTTTTGCGGTTGCCGGGTCCCTTTGTCCTTGGGCCTCAGTCCCATAGCCTCTGTACGCGTATGTCTCTACCCTCGCTCTGTGTTCCTTCTGTCCTCTGTGTGCTCTCTGCCTCTCTGCCTCTCTGCCTCTCTGCCACTCTGTCCTCCCTCGTCTCTTAGTCTCCGTTTGTCTCCGATATAGCCCTGTCTCCCTCGCCAATATAAAATGAAAGACTGTCCTCCCTCTCTGGCTCTTCATTGTCCATCCGTTCTTCTTCTCTCTCCCTTCTGGCCCGTGTTTTTTACCCAGCAGTCTGTCCTTCCAGTGTCCCTCGCCAGTCAACCTTTATTTGTCGACTTTTCACCTAAACGCAGACCTTTCCTCTAGCAAACAGAACAGAGCCGAGCAGAACAGAACGGCACAAAACACAGACAATGCGTGTCTCTACTCTGCTCTCTGTGGCCGTGGCCACTGCAGCCACGGGCGCCCTGGCTGAGACGACCGACGGCCCCGTAACTGGCGTACGTTCCTCCCCTCCTTGATTGTTTCGTCTGGCATTCGTCCACTGACAACCCCCCCCCCCCCCCCCCCCCAGGCCCTTGGCAACGCAACAGTCGTCACCAACAACCCGCCCGGCGTCGCCTACGTTGCGACGCTGCCGGCGACGGCTTTTGACGCCGCCGCCTTCCCCGACGGCGGCAACGTCAAGGGCCAGATCTGGGCGCAGGCGCAGGCGGACGGCACGGGCGTCGTCTTCAAGGTCAGCTTCTCCAACCTGCCGACGAACGCCTCCGCCGCCGCCGGCAGCAACGGCACCTTCACCTACCACATCCACAGCAAGCCCGTGCCGGCCGACGGCAACTGCACGGCGGCCGCGGGCCACCTGGACCCGTTCGAGCGCGGCGAAGACCCGGCGTGCGACGGCGCGCTGCCGGAGACGTGCCAGGTCGGCGACCTGAGCGGCAAGCACGGCAAGGTGGTGGTCGTCGTCGCGGGCGACGCCGCCAAGACCGCGTCGTTTGACGCCACGTACGTCGACCCCTATGCGTCGACCAACGCGGCGAGCGCCGCCTTCTTCGGCAACCTCAGTTTCGTGCTGCACTACCCCAACAAGACGCGCATCACCTGCGCCAACTTTGCGCTGGCGAACAGTAGCAGCAGCAGCAGCAGCAGCGGCAGCAACGCGTCCGTCATCTCCACGGCCACAGCCACCTCCTCTATGCTGCCGTCGTCGTCGGCGGCGACGGCGACAGCGGCGACGGCGGCAGCGGCGGCACTCTCGCACGGCGTGACCATCTTCGGCGCGGCGGTGGGCGTGGCGGCAGCGGCGGTGGCCGGGCTGGTTCTGTAAGGTGGGAGGCTCAGAACGTGAAGGAAATGTGAAAGACAGGTGAAGGGGGAGGTGAAAGGGGGACGGGGAAAGGGGAAAGGGGAAAGGGGAAAGGGGGAAATGAAAGAAACAGCTTTAATGTAGATACGACTCTTTCGGGTCTTTACGTCGTTTCTTCTTGACAACAAAAAGGCATGAGGACGCAGATGAATAGAAGAAAAGGAGAAGAAAACGATGTTGAAGAAGTAGCATGGCCTAGTCTCTACGCAAGAAGTCTGTCTTTTGCAAACGAACAGTAAGGAGGCACGACCCAGCTCCATGTCTCTCACCATCCTTCGTGTTCCAGACGCACGACGTCCTTTACCTTGAGCGAGCCTTTGTTCCTCCCTCTACAAACAGAGACAGTAAGACACTAAGATGCCATGGTTTTGCCTCTGGGGGAAGACGCCCCACGACAAAGGGTAGATGACAGGTGATGAACGAGCGACGCCAAACCAGACGAGCCCTTTTTCGTCGTCGTCCCTTGGTGGCCTCTAGACGTGAATGGGTCCATATCTGGTGGGGGGCGTAGGGGAGCGTCGCCGAAGCCGAGACTGGGGTAGGCCGATCCGGCGCGTGTTCGAGAAGGCGATCGAAGACGGCACAGGAAAGAGGCGAGCGGCGAGCGGCGGGCGGCGATCCAGAGGAGCAACGGCAGTGACAGAAAAGAAGATGAGATGAGGAACAAAGGGACGAGAGCGTCAGGGATGCGAGACTCGCCTAGAGACTGCTAGACGCCTGGGATGGCAAGGCCAGGGACGGACGGACCGAGAGACCGAGAGAGATCGAGGGCCGTGCGAGCAATGCGACGGTGCTGATCACGGCGGGCGATTGAGTAGGAGGGAGAGGGGGGGGGTTGGATGACGAGACACGCAAACAACAAAAGGAACAGGGCTCGCCTGGGCCTCTCTCGATACGATCAGATGATGATGTGCACGGATGTGTGCTTGGGGTGAGACAGGAGAGCCAGAAGAGGAGAGTAGAAAGGAGTCGAGGCAGGACCGGAAGCCGCCGAGTTCGTCTAGAGCATGGAGTCTGGAGTCTGGGGGGGGGAGGGGCCGCGAGCCGATCCATGGCTCAGTCCACACAGTCGATCGTCGTTGGGAGGAGAGACAACGGACAACAGAACAGCCACCTCAACCACCTCGCCCTCTCCCCCTCCGTGCAGCTCGCCATGGCGCGCGGAGGATGGACGCCCGGCGCTCACCGGTACGGAGACCGTGGTTCGCTGTGAGAGGTAGGAGGCAGGAGGTCGGAGGTAGGAGGTACGTAGGCAGCCTGAGGGGAAGCGAGGCAACACGTTCAAGTTGAACCGTCGTTTGTCCAACCAGTGCTGGTTCGACCAGTGCTGGTTCGACCAGTGGTTGGTCGTCGGTCATCAGTCGTGGTCTGGTTGTCTCTTCCCCCTCGCTGTCGCATCGGCAGTGGCCCTCGATGGAACCGCAGCACAGACGTTCCGTGCGGGCAACGAGCGGCGATGGCTGGGAGGAGCGTGTGGCAGGAAACGAGGGACAGGCTTCTGAGAGCCACAGAGAGCTGTCCGAGCAGCAGGCGACCGCAGGGATGCTGTTCCGGGGCCGTCTTCACAGCCGCCATCACAGCCGCCGGCTGGTCTGCCGAGAGACGAGAAAGGGCGTGTTTGGCCTCTTGTCAATATCGTCAAAGTGAGGCTTCATCACACGCCAAAATACCCCGAGGAGAAACCGCCCTGTCTACCGAAAACAAAGTGTGCGCGTGCACCGCCCTTTGCCTCCCCTTTCTCCGTCATTATCACGTATTTTTCTTTTTTCTTTTTTCTTTTTTCTTTTCTCTTTTTTCTGTTTTCTTCTGCTTTTACTCCCCCCTCCAGACACTACAAATTGCACGTGTTTCAACCAAGCCCGGAAGGGGGTGTCTTTCGGTTCTTCTTCCAATCTGCCTGAACCCAGAGAGGCTTCGAGTTTGGCCGAGAGAATATTGGGGGGTGTGGAGGTGTAAGGGGGGGGGGGGGGGGAACACTCAAGATGGTCAATAGATTGTCTGCTATAGGGGAGCTGGGAGGTGGTCAAACAGGTGTGTTGCCAAGGCTTGCCGGCCGTTGGACGATCTCAAAGTCTTTTGCCACGGTGAGCGAGAGCATGGTGTGTTTGGGGGGTATCCCTTTTTTCTTTTCTTTCTTTCCTCTCTACTATCTTGCTCTCCCTGTCCTTCTAGCCGCTTGGTCCGTCTTCCACACTTGGCGAACCGTGGTGAGGTCCCCCTCCAAGGTGAGGCCAGCAGCGAAATACGAGCTCGCGATCGGCAGGGCGCACGCTCGGCTGTCCAAGAGCTCAAGAGCATTTGTGCAATGGACCATTCATCCGTCATTGCGCCGGCATCGACCCGCAGAGACAATCAAACAGTCGGCGTCTGACCAGCAGGCTGCTGCACAACCCCGCAAGAGCAGCGACGCGGCAACGCCATGCAGATGGGAGAGACGAGGTCCGTGGCTGGGGGAAGAAGATGGCAAAAAAGAAAAAAGAGAAAAAAGAGAAAGAAAGAAAAGCAGGAAAAGAACGCCGCCACCGCCTTCTACGTGCTTGGCCTCTGTCAGCACTGCACATCCAAGACCGGACAGTTGTCTCGTCTATCGTTTCTTTCTCTCGTCTTTCTTGTCCTCGTTTTGCCCGCCGCAGGCCCGTCCCAGTCTCCGTCGGGTAAAGCAGTCCTGGCTGGGCAAGGTCATGCATCAGTCTTTTTCTCATTTTGCTTCTTTTTTTTTCTTTCCTTCTTTTTTTCTTCCATCCACCCTATCCGTCCGCCTGGTTGCCACTGAAAGTGGCACTCGGACACGGCGTACTCCCGTCGACCAAGACGTGGAAAGCGGGAGCAGGCGCCGGGGAGGGGGGAGGAAAAGAGAAAATAACTAGAAAGAAAAAAAAGATGCGATGAACCGTCCAAATCCTGGTCAACACACCACCCAGCCTCTGTTTTGGCAGCAGGACGGCGGGACAACGGGACAATGGGACAGCGGGACAGCGGGACAGCTGGACAGCGGGACAGCGGCAGCCGAGGACGACTGTCAGAAAAGGACGATCCTCTATCTATTTATTTATGTCGTGGTTATCTTGGTGTTTTTGTGTTTTTTGTGTTTTTTTAGCCGGCGACGACTCTGGCAGGTGGCTGGAAGAGGCATCGGGACGAATGACGGAGGACAAGAAAACGAGATCACCCATGTTGATGAGGTTGGTGAAGCAGGAGGGGAGAAAGAGCGTGGAAAGTACAGAGTACAGAAGAACAAGGCGAGATGAGCGAGGAGATGTTGTTTGATTTATATATAAGATATATAAGATACATGTATCACCAACTTCTTTCCTTCAGCTATTCATTTCCCATCCACTATCAACTCTTCCGGATACGACGAGAAACCCGAGTTTAGATTGGTGTGTCACCCTTCTGCGGGCATGTACGTCGACAGGGAAGAAGAACAATGTGCGGATGAGAACAATAAAGAAAAACGGACGCCGCTGTATCACGATGCACAGCGGCAGGTCCCAGGACCAAAAACACCAACGACACCTGCCTGCAGTCTCGGGCGTGCCGGGAAAGGCTGTGTGCGGTGCACGGCAGGGCGACAGAGGCAGGGGCTGAGGGCAGGGGTCGGATTCGGCAGTCTTCTAGAAGGCGTTTCATTTTTCATCTTTTTTTCATTCTCTTCTCTCTCGTCCTCTTCCTCTTCCTTCTCCCTTTGGGACAAAGACAACAGTTCGAACGCCTGTTGGAGAAGAAAACATCCGGTCTGTTTGTACCGGATCTCTCACTGACAAGTAGAGAGCAAAAATGGAAATAGAAAAAAAAAGGAAGAAAAAGAAGAAGAAAAAGAGAAAAAGAAAGAGCAAAGTGAGCGAAAAGAGCAAGAACAGCCGAGCTGGGACTGCTCCCGTACAGCCTTTTTTTCTGGCCCTGTTTTCTTTACCCTTCCCAAACAGCCTCTTCGGCGTCGAGAAAGGAAGACCGCCCAGATTACGAGAGCCTGGAACACCCCCCAGCCCAACAAGGCAGCAAAACGACCACCCCCCCCCCCCCCCCGGCGGCCCTTGTCTGTTGGGCTGACCGCGTTTCTCTTCTGCTTCTTCAATCTCGTGTCTGCCGTTTCTTCTTCCTTGGCGTCTCCTCCGTTGTTCTCTCTTGTTCTGCCTGACAGCTGGCCGACAGGGATCAGGGCTCGACCAGAAACAACGCTCGTCTGACGGGGGCGTTGATGTCGTTTGTTTGTCGTTGCTGTTGTCGTCGGCGGCGGCGTCTTCGGCGTCGTGTGTGGCGTGCAATGTGTGCATTGTTGTGCGTTGTCCGTTATTACGAGGCTTATTGGGGGGCTGGTTCTTTTTCTGCCAACCTTGGCAGATTTCGAAACAACAATGTTTCGGTTTCTTTTTTTAACCCCTTTATTATCATTTATTATTTATTAATTATTTCAAATCGCCATGTTCCTCTTCCTTCTGCTTCCTCTGTACGGAGTACTTCTTTCTTCACCCTCCCCTGCAGTTCCATAGTAGCATGCATTTCGTCAACGGTGCAAGCGTCCGGTGTGCCGCCGAGAGGAAGACGAGAAACTGGCCAGACGCGCCCACGCCCAGCAGATGCACCGAGGACGTCGTACGTCGTAGCATGGAGTGTTGTATTTTGTTAGTTTCTCCTTTCAGAGGGCCACTCAGACAGGGAGGGGAAGAGGAAGAGAAAAAAGGACAAGAAAAAGGAAAAAGAAGAAAAAGAAGAAAAAGAAAAAAAGACAAAAAAGAAAGAAAAGAAAAGAAAAAAAAGAAAAAAAAAGAAAAAAAAAGAAAGCAAAGTCTACCGCAAAACCGCGTTGACAGCAGCCACTTTGATAACAGCCACGCGACACTTTGTCTTTCCTCCCCCCCACCTCCTTCTAGAGCACCCCTGGCCTTCGACGGATTTTCCTTTTTTACTGCCTGCTCCGTATCTTCCCTTAGTCGATGTCTCTGTCCACAGCGGCCCTTGTCGTCATTCCCCTTGTCACTAGGGAGTAATACTCCGCAGCAATAACAAAGCCTTTCCATCCCTGGTCATTCAGCTGTGCACGAGTTGGGCGAAGGACCGAGGAGGGTGAGGAAAAGGGAAAAAGGGAAAAAGGGAGAAAGGAAGAAAGGAAACAAGGCAGAAAGGGAAAAGGGAAAAAGACACTGGAAAAAGAAAAAAAAGGAAAGAAAAATAAAAGAGACCCCGCCACCAGACCCGACAGCAACTGCGAGACACACCTGCATGGCATACATGGCGCCCATCGCACACATTGCATACATGACGTGCAAATCACACCCAACGCGCTGGGCCCGGCCGTCCTGCGGCATATTTTGTTGCCAGCGGCTCTGGCCAGCCCTTGGGCAGCGAGGACAAAAGCAACAGGCGAACCCGATGTCTGTCCCAACGGCCAGGCCCAATGGGGTCGGTGGTCCGTCGTGGCCCGACGCGTGCCAGCAGGTGTGTGATTCGAGCACATGTCAGCGGTAGCGAGGGGTAGAGGTGAGAGAGAAAGAGAGAGAGAGAGAGAGAGAGAGAGAGAAGGACTGGGGCGTTGGTTTTTCTTTTTCTTTCTTCTTTTTTCCATTCTCTCTTTTTCTCGCTGTAATTTTTCATGTTCTTTTCCATTCCTTCCCTCCCCCCTCTTCCTTCTAGTCCCCTCCCATCGTTTCACCTTTCAGGCCATATCCATCTCCTTCCTCTCACTCGAGAAACAGACCCCTCCCCCCCCCCCCCCTGTTCCTTTCTTTTCTCACTCTCCCCCTCTGTCCCTCCCTCTGTCCCTCTCTCTCTCTCTCTCTCTTCGGTCGACTTCGGTCGAATGTTCCGTTTCGTTTTCTTGTCTCCGCCCTCTCTTCTCCATCCCCGATTCCCCGTTCTCTATCGTCCTCTTCGTTTTCTTCCCCTTCCCTCGTCTACCCTCGTCTTCCCTCCCTTCGGCCTTATTCTCCTCCTGTCCCGAGGCATTGCCTGCTCCTTTTGCACGCCGCTGGCATCTCGGCACCCATCTCTGTCTGGCAGCCGACGGAAATTGCAGCTGTGAATCGGGCAGAAAGCAGAAAGGAAGAAAGACCGAGAGGAGGGGGGGCCATGCACAGCAAAACAGATCTCTGTGCCTACATTCGTCGTCCCGGCCCCATCCCCACCCTCGTGCCTGGCCTGGCCTCGCCCGGGCGGCTGTCCTGGACTGTCGGGACGCCTGTTTTGCATGGCTGTTGGCTGGCTGCCGTTGGCAGTTTTCTTTTTTTTTTCTTCTCTTTTTTCTCTTTCTTTAATTCCTTTTCTTATTTTCCCACTCTTCTCCTTTTCTCTCCCCTCCCCTCTCTCCTCCTACCTCTCTTTATCCTTCCTCAAATGACCGAGGAAGACCTCCTCCGTCTCACATGATAGGGCCGTCTCCAAGCTACCAATCCCGACGCGTCTTGCAGCCCCTTTTTTTTCTCTTCTTCGCTTCTGACTTGTCTTATCCCCCCCGGATCTCTAGGCTGGTTTTTTTCTCCGACCCTTGTCGTCGTCGTCTTTCCTTTGGCCCTTGTCGGAAAGGTCTTGAGGCATGGAGGTGGGCCGGGCCTAGCGTAGAGGGGAAGAGGACGAGGAAGGTAGGAAGGAAAAAAAAAGAAAAAAGAAAAAAAAAAAGAAGAAAAAAAAGAAAGATCCCCCTTCTTTCCCACCTCTCAGCTTACCGGCTCCCCAGGCTAGGCCACCTCGCCTTGCTGTCCAACAACACCCCCCCTTGCTTGAAACATGCCAGCCCACCCCCAAACCTCGGTGGCTGTGTCTGTGGGGAGCCAGACGACAAGAAACAGTGGCGGTCGAAGCCGGCCCTTGCTTTTCCACTCTTCTCGAACAGGGCATTGCGATGCGTTGTTGTAAGATCCTCCGCATGCGGAAAAAGAGAACTCGTACGCGCGGTGTCGTGTCTTTCTCTGGACAACGACGACGTATACTTGGGCTGTTATGCGTCGTGTGTGCGCCGTGTATTTCCCTCAAACCTTTAATCTTCTTTTTCGTCTTCTTCTCTTCTTTTCGACCCCCCTGTTCGCTCTCCCCCTTGTCGACACCCCCCCCCCCCCCCTCGGGTCTTTGGTGTCTCTTCGGTTACCTTACGATATGCCGGGACATGATCCGAACTGAGCAATAAGGGGAGGAAGAAGAAAAGAAGCAGAGTCGAAGATGGGGGGAGGGGGGAAAAGACTGAAAAAAAAAGAAAACGACAGAATCAACAGAAAACAGACGAGCAGCTCGCGAACGCGGGAAAAAGGGATGGCTGCCGGGCGCCTGAATGTTGACAATCTCGAGCACTGCTCGGCTCTGTCTTGACCTTGTCAATGGGTTTGCCTCTCTCCGTCTCTCTCTGTCTCCCCTTCTTCCCCCCCCCCCCCCCTCTTCCCTCTCTCCTCTCGCCTCGCTCCGAACCAGTTCTGCCCTGTCTTGGATCTCGTCTTCTCCTGATCCTTCCCAACTATTCACACCCCTCCTTCCTTCACTCCTTTCCCCCCCCATCTCTCTCTCCCATTCGCCCCTTTCTGCCCCCAAAACTCGCACCCCCGCTCTTCTTACCCCCCCCCCCCCGAACCCTTTGACCAACCAGCTGTGCGAGACGGCCTCGGAGCATTGCGTGCCTGCTGCCAAAAGCAGAAAGCTGGACCAGACTGTGCAGTCGCTTCCAGGCAGCTGCACGGTGGGTGTGGGCCCAGAGAGGGGAGAGGACACACAACACGAAGTCGTTGAGCATGACCGACGTGATTGTCATCTCTCTGATGTGTCCGCGCTGATGCTCATGCTGATGTTGATGCTGACACCACACACGCACGCACGCACGCACGCACGTACATGCAGGATGCCCAAGAGGTGGTACAGAAAAGAAGGAGGACAGCTGGACGGTAGATCAAAAATAGAAAGAAAAAAAGAGCAGAAAACAAAGCCGGAAAAAAAAAAGAAAAAAGAAGAAAAAAAAAAAAAGGAAGCCGGTCAGCTCGCCTTCCTCTGGCCTCGGCTCTGGCCCCCAACCTCACAACTGAAGAGGGAATCTCCCCAAAGAGTCGACAAGAACTGCTCTACGTGCCCTTGCAAACCCGACAGACTCGGCAACTGTCCTGTCGACAAGACTTGCTGGAGATCGCCTCTCACTCTCCCCCTCTCCCTCTCTCTTTCTTCTTTCTCCGCCACACCCCCCTTCTCCCCCTCTGCTATCCCGACCTGCCTCTTCGTCTGGTCTCTGCCCTACTGCGTCCATCCGGCGCCCATCTGGCGTCCAGACGCACCCCCGCCACCCCCCCCCCTGATCAGCACATGTCCGCATAGCGACACCCCTGCCGTGGGATGAGGTTTTTTTCTTTTTTCGTTATGACCCTCCTTCTCTTGCATCCTTTTTTCCCGAATTCTCTCTTCTGCCCTGTCCCCCCCCCCCCTCCCCCCCAAAATAGAGCCGCGCCCCGTCTACCCGCCAGGCACAAAGCTGTTGTCACTGGACCTTCCCTCTCTCTTACACGCCCCCTTGACAAGCAACCATCTGCCGCCACCCCGGCACGTCTCTCCAACTTCCCCCCCCAACTGTTGCTGCTGCTGCTGGCGCTGCTGGCCTGTCCCTTCTCTTTCCTACCATCTTGCCTGATGCCCGCCGTACGTAGACCTCTCCAGCGCCATCCTCGTTTGTCCATTCTTTTTTTTCACCCCCCCCCCCCCCCCCCCCGGGCAGCCCTCTCTATTATCGTCTCGTGCTGTTGTTATTTTGGGTCGTTCTTTTCTTCCTCTTCTTTTTTGGACCCTTGCTCTCTCTCTCTCTCTCCTCCACTCGTCGTATCTGTCTTTGTACGAGCACTCAGGCTTCGGCTGGCTGTAGGAAGGGTAAAGAATCTTCACGCCTCTCGTTCTCCATTTCTTTTTTTTTGTTCCCTTCCCCGTCTTCTTTTCTTCTTCACTCTTTTCCTTCTTCTTCCCTCCCCCCACAATCTCCACCGCCTCTCTCGTCGCGGCCCCCCCCCCCCCCCCCAGACGGGCGGCCGCCGGGGGGGGGGTGGGGGGT
>JADHKO010000187.1:18445-61095 GCA_019925425.1 Ophiostoma pallidulum | reverse complement strand
GGGGGGGGGGCCCGTTTTTTTGGTGGACCCGCCCCCCCCCCCCCCGGCCGCCCCGCCCCGCCCGCGCCCCCCCACCCCCCCCCCCCCCCCCCCCCCCCCCTTTCCCTTTGGCATATCCTTCACGGCCTTGTTCGGTGTGGTTGTCGTACTTCAATCGATCAGACACCCCCTGCAGCACCCTTTTTTGGGTTGCGTTCGGCGCCGCGACACATACGACGCAAGAGGGCAAATCATGGGGAGAAAAAGGATAGGCCCCGACGCACAATGACCAGGGGAGAGCATTCGAGAACCAAAAGACGGAAAAGAATACGATGCAACGTCAACGGTTTGCAAGGGTCGCTCTTGCCTCTTTGTCGACAAGGCTGAGACTGCACGGTGCGGCCTGGCCAGAAGCTCAGCCTTGCCCGCAGCCTCGCCCTAAGGAAGCCGGCTGGCGGGCATCGACGACACCGACCAACGTCGACCAACAAATCCAAGAGAGAGAGAAGGGGGGGGGGGGGGAGCGGCATTTCTGGCCGCCGCCTGCCGCAATCGCCATCGCCATCGCCATCGCCATCGCCATCGAACGGTGCCGCTCCCACCCCCCCCCGCCCGCCCTGTTTCAGACGACGCTGCATCCCAGCCTCGTGGGAACAGCGTTGACGTCGTTACAGACGCGGTCGCTGACGCTTTGGCACGCATACAGACTTCTGCTGTCCTCCAGTGCGCAAACTCTGTCCACCACGCCCCCACACAGAAAAGGCATATGGCCAAACGGGCAGCATGGTCAGGCCAGCTGCTACGCAACCGCTCATCAATATGCCGGGGGTCCTCTCCGAGAAACGGGCGGAGAACAATATCTGATGGCGCACGCACGCCCCGGCAAAGCAGTTCTCTGAGCTATTTGTCCGTCCACCGAGCTCTTTGGCAGAGCAATGTGTTTTCTCGCTCCTCGCTCCTCGCTCCTCTCTCGCTCTGCTCCACCGCGCCACGCGTCGCTAAAGCCTCGCCCGTCTCTCTGCCGTGCCGAGTCGCCGGCTGCAGCATCGTCAACATCCTCTCCAGCCATTGTCTGGCATAGACCTTGTGCGTCGACCGGGGGTGCCTACCGCATGTCCAGGTGCGTCGGCTTCTCGCGTTGGCCGCCACTGCCTTCTGCCACCCGCCGATGGCGTGCTGCCGCACGCTCAGCCTCGCGGAGGGCACCGGGCGTCCCTGCTCTCTGCGCTTCCCGTCCACCTCTCTCCCCCGTCGCCACCAGCGCAGCCGTCGACCTGGCCTGGACTTTGAGGGTGAGGGACTCGGGTATGGAGGCTCCCGACGCCTGTACGCTACGTCCCGGAGAGAGAGCGGGAGGGAGAGCCATCGCACGCCACGCCCAGCTCCACGGGTAGTAAAGCACTGGCTTTTACGCAATAGCAGTTCATAGGATGCGTAGGCGCGTTGCTCCAACGAGAACAGGCCCACGGCCGGGGCCCGGGGATGTCCCTTTTTGGCACCGGCGGGCCCCCATTGCTCGGCGAATCCCTGGTCTTTCATCCCGAGCGACGCCTCATGGCGGCCGGCAAAGGAGACGCTGCCGCCGGCGCCGACGCCACCGTCGAGAGCCACGCGTGCGGAAGGCCCACCACCGGCCATCGTCTGTCGCGTGAAAAGACGGCCACGACGGCCGTCGGAGGCAAGGCACGGCCCAGACAGATGCTACAACGTGTGGCATCTGCGTCTTCTCTCTTCTCGTTTCTTCCTTGCCGCAGCGCCACAGCGCGACATGGTCGACGGAAGGGGAAAACAGGACAGCGGACAGGACGATCCATGTGTATAGCATGGTGGTCTGGCAGTTTGTTTGTCGAGGCGATGCACTCGGGAGGGTGTCTGCTCGGTCTTCCTCTCGCGCTTTTTCCTTTATCTCGCTGCCCTGCTGTATCCGTCGCCAGGGGTGCAGCTCACAGAGTCCTTGCAGGACGCAGAGAGCCGCCGGTAATCTGCATGTGGCATTGTGCATACGGTATGCACGGGGAAAGTTGTCGTCGTCGGAGGCAGACTTCGTCCGAACATGCCAGCCGAGGACAACAGCAACCCCCCATGCGCCACTTTTATGTCCCATCGGGCCAAAGACAGACGAGGGTTCCAGCCTGAAACCTTATCGGCGGTCCTTTTGTTCTCTCTCTTGTCCTTCTTTGTTTTCCCTCTCCTCCGTATTTCTTTTTCTTCTTCTTCTTTATGCCCCCCCCTCTCTCTTCCCCAACTTCTGTCTCCTCTTTGCCTAGTGGGAAGATATGGGACTGCATGCACCAGATGATTTGCTGGTCTTGTCAGCTCCCATGCTCCCTTTTCCCTGACGGGAAAGGCCTGCATCGCTTAGGCATCCCATGTATTGAACAACCAAATATAATGAAAACGGGATGCGATGGCTGCTCAACCCGTGATTCGTCCACAGGGGGGGGGGGGAGGGCGGGATAATACGAGCAGATCTGTTATCGGAAAGTGTGATGCGCGATTCTCTCTTTTCCCTTTCACCCCCTCTGTCTCTGCAGTGTGCGTGTCTTTCTCGCTCAGCTGCTAACCTCGAAGCAGCCAAAAGGTCCATGGGCGCGTCGAAGCGCTTATGGGGGCCGCTGGCTGCGTGTTTTGGTGAGCACCCACGCTCAGCTGCTTTGCTTTTTTCTGATATTGATTGCCCACGGAGGATCCTCCCGCATGCTGATTTTCCATCTTCGTTTGATTGGGTGCCGCGGGGGAGAGTGTGTGCGGTTGTCCGTGAGCAGCCACTTATCAGGCCCTGCAAAAGACGCCAGGAGAAAAGGCAGACAAAAGTACGGCGTACAATTTACCTGCGAGCGGTATTTTTGTGCCCTTTCTTGTCTTTCATTTGCTCGTCGGCGAGTGCTCTGTCGTTCGTTCTCCAGATGCACGCGGATACCCGGGGGGGGGGGGCAGCCTGAAGGATCGCGGCCGAGCAGGCCAACGACGAGAAGCGCGTCTCGTGCATTTTCTCGTCATCCGACGACGCCGTGGCATGTGTTTTCCTTTTTTTCTTCCTCGTTCCTCTTTCCTCTTTCCTCTTTCCTCTTTCCTCTTTCCTCTTTCCTCTTTCCTCTTTCCTCTTTCCTCTCCCCCCTTTTCCTCTTCTCCCCTGTCCGCTGCACGTCGCACGCTGTATAACGCTATCCCGGAACGCAGTCTCCGGGAGGTGGCAGGGGTCTCGCTGGCGGAGGGCGTTGGTTGGCGATATTGCTGCTTGGCCGAGACGCCAAGAGTCTGGGCAGGGCGGCTACTGCCTCGATTCGTATCTCCAGACAATGTTGCTGTCGTACCCTACGGGGCAGAGGAAGCCAGATCTAGATCCCGAGCCAAGCCGGACCAGGCCATGCCATGCCACGCCAGCCAAGCTCGGGGACAACGTCGTCTTCTTGGAGCGCCTCTGGAGAGTGTCTGAATTGTCTGTAGATGAGGTCGATGCCGGCCCAGGAGACGTTCCGCATCTTGTTTTCTTCTCCTCCTCGTCCTCGTCGTCCTAAGAACGGGGCCGCATCTGCTAGGCCGGGGAAACAAGGCTCAATGGAGCCGGCCGACAGCAGCCTCTCCCAGAGGAGGCTGTTCTGCGGTTGTGCTGAAGCTCCCGCAAGGGGGGAGGGGAGGGGGGGCGGCGTCAATACGTGTATTCAGGTGTATTGCCGGGCCCAGCCTGGCGAGACACCAAGACGCAGGCCCAGAACCAAGCTCGGAGGACACTCCCTCCTCTCCTTCTTTCCTCTTCTTCCTTTCTTCCTTCTTATCAGTGACCAGCAGCGTTTACCAAACAGCAAATCACCAGCCCCACCCCAGACTGATGGAAGGAGCAACAAGAAAAGAAACCCCACTCACACCTGCGCGGCGGGCTGCCCTTCCCTGGCCCTGGGCCCCCGCCCACTCCGTTCCCGCCAGCGCAAAGACGAGGCCAGGCCCGGGGAGCCAATGGGCGTCGAGAGATAAGAGACTCGTCCTGATGTGAATGAATACGGAGGACTCGCAATGCGTCCGCACTGCGAATGCGTACGGCGTACGGAGTACATCCTGCACGGCGCAGACCTGTCCATCCCAGCGACGCTACCGCGCATACGGCGCACGACGTGCTTCGTACGAGGTACCGCTTTCTGCTACGAGGTATGTACAGCCGCACCCTGGGATTCCGGGGGGTCGCTGCTCTTTTCTCACTTTTTTTTTTCATGGGGTAGACGGCGCGGGCGATGCCCCATTCGGGAACAAGGGGGGGGCGGGGATGCCAGATACAAAAGATTGTGCGGGCGAGTGCGATAGGCGTCCGCTCGCGTTTGTCTGTTATCGAGGCGCACAGCGGGCTGCTTTCGTTGCTGTTTTTTTTTCTCTCTCTCTCTCGTTCTGTTTTGCGCATCGCGGGTGAGTTTTATCTTGCTGTCGCCCTGTTTCTGCGCTCCGTGCCCTCCGGGGCCCCTCGTTGGTACCCACGATACCCACGATGCAGGGCCTGCGCAAAGGCGTGATTCAGCCTGTTTATTAATTGGCTTGCTTTCTTTTTTTTTCCGCTTCGTTTTTTCTCCTTCTCGGCGGCACTTCCGAGCCAGTGGTCCCCGGCCGTGGCCGGCGAGGAGGCGGGAGGTGCCCCAGCTTGCTGTTGGCAGCCAGTCGTCGTAGTCGTCGCCGTGGTACTGCACCCAGCCACAACGCCTGCTGAGCGCCCGAGCAGAGTCGCCGACGTGCTGTGCAAGGCTCTGCCAGGTCTGTCCATCTGGCTCTGTCCTCTGTCTTGTGTGCTCGCACGGCTGGCCCGTTGCCGGCACCTGTCTGGGCCAGGCCTGCCGCGTCCGCGATGCTCGTCTCGGCGCCGTGTTCTCTGGCCGTGTTCTCTTGTTCTCTTGTCCTCTTGTCCTCTTGTTCTCGTCCCCCGTAGTCTTGGCACAATGGGTCGTCTTGCCGGGCGAGGCAATTTTTCAACAATGTCTTGATCCACACACGCATAGGCCCGAGGATGCGCCTTTGTTCGATCCGAGGGTCGGAATCGGTTCGTCCTGATTTTTTTCTTCTTTCGTCGCGCAGACACACAAAAGACGAGACGGCCGGAAGCTGGCGATCGGCGAGCACGGCCGGCGCGGCGGACACGGCGATGGCCACGTTTTTCTCCCCCCCCCCCCCCCCTCCCATCTTGTATCTCCGCGCTGCAGCCTCGAGCATGCCATCCAAATCGCCCATCTGGCTTGGCTTCGCGGATGCCGATGCCAATGCTTGGAAACGAAACAAGCATTGCCAAGGGGGCAGGGCTGGTGCGTCGCAAGCGTCTGCCGTTAGCCCCGTCAGCGGGAGAGACTCTTGCGCACTCGTTTTCGTGTGGTGGTTGTGGGCCCTACGAGGGGCCCGCAGCTGGCCCGCGCGCGACTCGAGTTTTTTTTTTTTTTTTTTTTTTTGGGGGGGGGGGGGGGGGGGGGGGGTTTGTTTTTTGGGTGTGGTTGGGGGCTTGGTTTAGAGTTTTTTTACAAGGTAGTCCCGTCCCCCCCGCCCCCCCCCCCCCCCCCCCCCCCGCCCCCGGCCGGGGTGGGGGGCGGGCGTTGTGCCATTGATTAAGAGTTGATTAACAAGAGAGTCCGGTCCCACGGGGCTGTGACCTGCCGAATCGAGTACCCGCGCTAGTCCAAACACGGCAACAACTGAAGACGAACAACACGATTACAGGTGGCGGCCAGTGTGGGTTGTTGGAACGGCGGAGTTGTACACGACGAAACGACACAACGAAACGACTGGGGGGGGGGAGAGAAGGAGAGAAGGAGGGAAGGAGGGAAGGGGGGATGGAGAGATGGACGGAAACGAAAGGAAAGCGCAACCGGACAGGATGAGACGAGGCGTGGCAGGAACGAGCGAGACGGACGGTCACGAATCCGGGGCCAACGAGGAAGGAACGACCGTGGCCCGGCTCGGCCACATTGCGCAAACTGCTGTTTCTGGCCATGCATCTGCTGTTTCGGCGGCAGCGTGCGCGGCAGGCTATACGATGTTCATGCGATGCTGCGACCCGCCGTCTCACCTCGTACCTGCCCGTTTCTGCAGCGGTGGCGCCTGCTGCATTCAGATCCGTTCTGCCCTCGCATCCCTGCCGGCGCAGGGAAGGCGCCACCAGCCATCATGGCCAGGCCGCACCGTATGGCGGCGGACGCGTACAACGCAGCTGCCGTCTGTAGCACCTTGGCGGCGCACGCGAGCACGGCAGGCACGGCGCAGCAGCATCGCCAGGAAGGCGCCGCCGCCTCTGCCTGCCCTGCTCCTGCCTGCCCTGCTCCTGCCTGCCCTGCTCCTGCCTGCCCTGCTCCTGCCTGCCCTGCTCCTGCCTGCCCTGCTCCTGCCTGCCCTGCTCCTGCCTTGTGTCGTCTCTCTTTCTGTCTCTTCAACTCTTCTTTGTCTCTCTTCATCTCTCTTCACCTCTCCTCTTCATCTTTCTCTCTCCATCTCTCCGTCTTCTCTTCTCCCCCCCCCCCCTCATCTCTCCATCTCTCCACCGCCTCGCCGTCGTCCACCCCGTCCTCCCACACCACTGGCCTCGTTCTACCACACCGTTTCCACCCTCACCCCCCTCCCCTGCTCTCTGCTGATCGCCAACGCTCTTTTCCACATCGGTCCGTCTTCGCCGTCTTGCAGTCGTCTCCGACACCAGTCCACCCTCGCTGTCGCCCTCTTACGACGTCTTCTTGCCTCCCCTCCACCCAGCAAACTGCCGGGGTTTTGTTCTGCGCCGCCATATCCCATCTTTGCCACTCGCTCCCCGCCTAGCCTCTCGCGCTTCTCTCTCCCGCTTTTTTTCTTTTTCTTTTCTTTTTTTTTCTTTTTTTTTCTTTTTTTTTCTTTTTCCCTTTCTTTTCTTTTCCTCTCCTCTCTCTCCCCTCGCCGCCCTCCCATTGGTGCATCGGCGAGCTATCAGAACACACAATGGACAGGACATGCCTGTCTGACTAGTCCTGCTAGCTACAAATCGAGGCACGCCGTCTACGGGTATCTCGCGACGAGAACGGCATAGGCGAAAGGACATCCACTGCGTGGACAAAAGAACGGCCACCACATCTTTATCTCTCCCCTCTATCTATGCTCCGTCGCGCGCTATTCCGCAGCCCAGAACACCGAAAGAACAAATCCGCCAGGCGCCCGCCAGCGCCCGTCTGCGTTCGCCTGCATCCGCCTGCAGCCACCAGGCCTGATTCTTGCTAGTCCTTCCCACCCCTGCAGCGCTCTGCCAATCCTCTCCAGTGTGTGGCTCTCTCTTTTGCCTTTTTTGCCTTTTATTCTTTTTTCTTCTTTTTTTATTTTGCCCTTTCTACTTTCTACTACCCGTTCCCCCCCCCCCCCCACACACACACCCCCGGCCTCCCCATCTCCATCCTTCATCTCCCTCCCCTTCTACCTCTGCAATTCGCCGTCTCCCGCGTGCTGGGCCTCCCCGAGAATAGAAGCTCTCCTTCCGCTCCAGGACTCTTCCACTCTCCCGCTCTCCCTCTTACGCACACCCCCCCCCCCCCCCCCCTCCCTGCCTTCTCTCAGCTCCCTCCCACCCTCCACGCACACTGCGATAGCTCGCGCTCTCTCCCACCTGATACCACACCCCCCCCCTTACCCTTTCTCACTGCTTCTTGTTTCCTGTATCGTCTTGTCATATTCCAGAGCTCACAGCTCCCCCTCTCACAACACCCTGCCACATCCCCACTGGCTTGCCACTTATATAAACCCCGGACCTCCTCGTCTTCGATCTCATCTTCTCTTGTTCGACTCCAGGCCCACCAATCCGGTCATCGACATCCTTTCCTTTCAACGGATCATCGATTCTGTCGTCTTTTATCTTCTCGTCTTTTTCGCAAGAACTCGACACCGACCTGGATGCGCTTCATCCTTCTCTCCACCGAAGTCGACACCGGAGCATCTCAGAAAATCAAAAAAACGAACCCAGAAAAAAGACAGCAGCAAAAACAGCCGTCACCATGAATTCAAAAGGCGACGACTATGAGGCGGCCGAAAAGTACGTCGGCAGCGGCGATGCCGACGTGGCCGTGGGCTACACCGGCGACGAGAACGTTGTCCGCAAGTCCGACTTTGCGACCGGCGACTCCTGGAACGCCAAGCTCCAGCGCATGGCTGGCAAGCTCGGTGTCGAGCAGCGCGGCATCGAGCGCGTGCCCGAAGACGAGCGCACCGACACGACCATGACCAAGGTCGGCACCATGGTAAGTTTCACACCTGCGCCGCCATCCCAATGCCCGCCGCGCCCTCGCTCCATCTCCCGCCCATCGCCCGCCCTCCTCTAACCATCCACAGTGGCTGTCCGCCAACCTGGTCGTCTCGTCCTTTGCCATCGGCGCCCTCGCCGAGCCTGTTTTCGGCCTCGGCTTCGTCGACACCGCCCTGACCATCATCTTCATCAACCTGCTGTCCATCATGCCCGTCTGCTTCTTCTCCACCTTTGGCCCTCGCTTCGGTCTGCGCCAGATGGTCATGTCTCGCTTTTTCTTCGGTTACCACCTCGTGAAGCTGGGTATGTCTTTTTTTCTCCTTTATCCCCCTTTTTTCCCCGCCCTCGTCTTCCCTCCCTGCTTGTCCTAACACACCCTCCCTCCAGTCGCCGTCTTCAACGTCATTGCCTGCCTCGGCTGGTCTGCCGCCAACGTCATTGTCGGCGCCCAGCTGTTCAAGGCTGTCAACCACAACATGCCTGGCTGGGCCGGCATCATCATCATTGCCATCTCGACCCTGATCGTCTGCTTCTTCGGCTACCGCATCGTCCACGAGTACGAGAGATGGTCGTGGATCCCGTGCCTTGTCATCTTCTGCATTATCGCCGGCGAGTTCGGCCACTCCGGCAAGTTCAGCAACATGCTGCCGCTCTCCAAGGGCAAGTCCGAGTCCGGCGCTGTCCTCTCGTTCGCCGCCTCCGTCTTTGGCTTCGGCACTGGCTGGTGCTCGTACGCTGCCGACTACACCGTCTACCAGCCGGTCAACCGCTCGCGCCGCGCCGTCTTTGCGTGGACCTTCGGCGGTCTCATCTTGCCGCTCATCTTCACCGAGATGCTGGGTGCTGCTATCATGACGGCGTCGTCCACGGATGAGGCCTATCTCAACGCCTACTACGACAATGGCATCGGCGGTCTGCTGCACATGGTCCTTCACCCGCCATTGGGCCGTTTCGGCGACTTCTGCCTCGTCATCCTCGCCCTGTCCATCATTGCCAACAACTGCCCCAACATCTACTCCGTCTCGCTGTCGCTGCAGGTCATGCACCGCTCGACCCAGCGCGTGCCTCGCTTCCTCTGGGTGCTGATCGGCACCGGCATCTACATTGCCATTGCCATCCCCGGCTACAACCACTTTGCGTCGTGGCTGGAGAACTTCATGACCATCATTGCCTACTGGCTCGCCATCTACGAGGGCATCTCGCTGACCGAGCACTTTCTCTTCCGCCGTGGCTTCGACGGCTACCGCCCCGAGGACTACACCGACGCCAGCAAGCTGCCGCCTGGCATCGCCGCCGGCTGCGCCTTTGCCTTTGGCATCATGGGCGTTGTGCTGGGCATGGCCCAGACTTGGTACATTGGCGTGATTGGCAAGCTGTGCGGTGCCGACTACGGTGGTGATGTCGGCTTCGAGCTGGCCTTTGGCTTCTCGTCCGTTTCCTACATGGTGCTGCGTCCGATCGAGAAGCACTACTTCAAGCGCTAAAACCCAACAAAAAAACACCCCAGGAAAAATCTCACCTCCAGGGAGCATTTGGGGGGGAAAGGGGGGCGAGAGAGAAAGTTCCTGTTCTAGGACGAGGAAGAGGGGAACCGACTGGCTGTACTGGTCCTTTATTACCAAGTCTTGCGCTTTGTTATATCCACCGATGAAATTCAATTTGTCATTTCGTTGACAGTTTTTGCCCATTTTTCGCGCTATCATTTGTCTGTCTTTTAACTCATACATATTCCTTTTTCTCTTTCTTTTGTTTGCTCCTTATGTCTTCCTCATTTTCTATAATGTTGTTTATATTGCTTAGTATATGAAGGACGGCCAAACCTCTTGAACACACCATGTATTTTTTTTATTCCCTTTTAGAGCTATTAGACGAATTCGCACGCATAAAAAAAAGATATATTCGTAAAATCCTCTAGGCGACAACTTGGAACGACACTTTTCCGGACGAGTTTTGGACAGAGTGAAAAAAGCTGCATTTCTATTTTGTCGGCCAGCTCTGTGACTGTTGACCGAACATCGCCAGCCCGCATCACCACACCACTTGCTTTAAACGAAAGAGGATAAAAGAAGGCCCGACGTTCGGGAAACGAGAGCTGGAAAATGGATCCTCGACGATGAAAACAAAATGCTCATCGCGTTCACCCTTTTTCTCCTTTTGTGGTTGGGTTATTAACTGCCTCGCCTTTCTCGTCTTCGGCTTGGGGACTGTTCCTCCTGACCAATTTACCACGAGTCTTCTACTGTTGGGGTGAGGAGAAGCAAGATAATAATCCTGACGGAGAATTTTTTTTTTGTTTGTCTATAATTTATAAAAAAGGGGCCGGACGAATAAAACAGATAATAAAGAAGAAAAAAACACAGACGCAAACATGGACAGACAGCAAATAGATGACAAAAGGCTCTCCCATAAAAAGTCAAAACCCAAGGCATAAAGGGCGAGTTTTCTGTTTTCGCAGGGGAATCTCACATCGTGAAACTAGAGCCTATTGCTCAAAAAGCCAGACTCCCTCACACCCGCCGTTGCTCTCGCCGGTCACGCACGCGCGGTTCGACGTCGTTCTGGACGGCATACGAGAGAGCGGTGGGAAGACGGAGTGACAGAACGCCGTCCCAGAACCGACCACAAGCAGCGACACGACTCCATGAACGCAACAAAAAAAGAAGCATTTTCCCCCTTCCTTGGCCGCCCGGCAAGGTTCGCGCTTTACTGGCATCAGCAGAATACGAGCATGAGTTTGAAAAGACGGCGAGAGAGCGAGAGAGAGCGAGAGAGAGAAAGACGAATAAAATAAAATGGCACACTAGTAATGCAGATCGAGAATACCAAAAAAATAAAATAAAAATAAAAACACCCCTCCGATTCCCATCTTTTATTTTTGTTGTGTCCCCCCTCCCCCCCCCAGCTTCCCCCCCCTGCGTAGAGGACGACGTGAAAAAAATCAACATCGCTTATGACTGGTAGAATGCCGACTTCATAAACGTATCGGCCCCTGCCTTGTTGGCCCCGTCGGCGGCCGCCTTCTTCTGGGCCGCTGCCTTCTCGGCCATGACCGGGTCGGCCACAATGGTGGCGGCCGACAGGGCCGAGCCGCTGCTGTTGCTGGTCGACGTCGACACGCTGCCGGCCACGCTGGGCGGTGCAGGCGGCGCCGGGAGCAGCTGTTGCTGCTGCTGCTGCTGCTGCTGCTGCTGCTGCGCTTGGGGGGTCACCATCACCCGCAGGTACGTCGACGGAAGATAGCCGACGCGCCCGTCGCGCGTGCGGCACTGCCACCAGTCCGACGCGCCGCCCATCGGGTCCGTCTTGGCCAGCACGACAACGAGGTCGTCGCGCTTGACGGCCAGGTCAAACGTCGGCGCCGCCGCGGTGCCCGGTACGGCGCCGGGCGGGCTGTTCATCTGCTGCTGTGCCACCAGAGCCGGGTCGGGCGTGTAGTCGAAGAGCACGCGGCAAAAGTCCAGCTTGGACGGGTCGACCTGCGCCTGCTGCTGCTGCTGCTGCAGGAGCGCCATCTGCCGGCGCTCTTCCTCCTCGTGCGACGCCGCCATGGACTTGATCACCTTGCTCATCAGGTACGGCAGGCCAAACGCCGCCAGCACAAAGAAAAAGAGCGGCTTGCGGCTGGGCTTGGGCGCGCCGTTGGCGCCCACGCCGTCGGCGCCCGCCGGCACAGCGCGGCCCTCGAACCGCGCAAACGCAGCGGGCGTCAGCGCCGTCGCGTCCGCCGGCGGCGGCCGGCCGGTCAGCTTCGCCAGCAGCGTCCGGATCCACCGCATCAGCGTGAAGATGCCTAGGATGGAGCCGAGCGTGTCGCGCAGGTTGCCAAACTGCTCAGCGACGGAGACCATGGCTGCATCGTGTCAGCATGATGTGGGATCGGAAGGAGAGAAGAAGGACGAAACAATAAAAATAAAAAGAAGGGAGAAAAATGAAACTCACCAAAGAAACTCGAGTGTGTGGCCATGTATGTGCTCTCCAGCATCTGTGCAAAGCCACCAAAGGCCCCGACAACACCCTCCAGCATCTGGAACGTCGCCTGCGTACTCGTGTTGAACCGGTTCGTCAGGCTGTTGGGATCGTTCGGGCCGCCCAGCCCGCCACCGGCGCCATACATGCCACCGGCACCGTACATGCCGCCGGCGCCGTACATGCCGCCACCATACCCGCCGCCCGCTCCGTACCCACCGCTGTACATGCCGCTGGCGCCGCCGTAACCGCCGTACCCACCATACCGATATGGTGTGTAACCGGTCCCGTAACCGCCGCCGTATGGGGAGGCCATCGCGGGGTTGGCTACGCCTAAGCGGCTATATGCGGCGGCGTTCTGGTTGATCGAGGCTGTGAGGGTAGAGGGGATGGGGGGGATGGCCGGAGCGGCGGAGGATGCTGCGTCGGCAGAAGTGGTTGAGCCAGACGAGGCCATGCTCAGGGCAGGTGCTGCAAGAAAAAACAGAGAGCGTTAGTGGCGAGCAAGACGATCGCGATGCATATTGCTGTTGTGGGTGGGAACGTACATGTGGTTGCCGTGCCGGCGGCGCGGTTCCTCTCCCAAGGCTTTGCTGGTGATGCCATGGGCTACACGCCAAGCGTGAAGTGTGATGCGATCTGTGGCGTGAAGTGTGATGTGGTCCGTGATCCGCGGTCTGGAAAACGGGATGGATCTCGGATGACGGGAACGAAAACAGCCGACGCGTTCGCCGTCTTGTGTCTGCGCGCTGGGCCGAGTGGCTGCGTGTCGGCGGCCGTTGCGATGCTTGTCTTATCCCGTCCCCCTTTTTTCTGGCGAACGCGATGCGCGTATGCCGAATCGGTGGTGTGCTGTGCGCGGAGAGATGCCGAGCGGCTTTGAATCGTGCTGGCCTCTTGCGGCCGATGACCGGACGGCAAGGATGCGTCTCGGTGCTTGTCGCGCGATTTTCTTCGTCTTCTGTCACGAGCGTCGGCCCCGACGGTCCGCTGTGTGGCGTCGGCACGAGGCGATGATGATGCGATGGTGTGAGGGAATGAGGATCGGAAGGGGGAGCAAAACAAGAGAAGAAAACAGGAAAAGAAAAAAAGGCGACAGAGATGCGCCGAAACGTCCCAGGACAAAGCAGAGCGAAAACCCGGCAAGGAAAACGAGGACAATAGCACGCCGCAGTCCAAAAAAAGAAGACGAGGCAAGGACGTGCGAGGGCGCAGCGCGTCGTCAAAGGGCCGATCGCAGGGCTGCGTGTGTCGGGGTGAATAGAGGTTGGCGGCCGGCGAAGCGAAAAGCAGAAAAAGAGAAGCGGATGCGAATGGTGAGGAGTTGCGAAAACGGGGGAAGGAGGGCGAGGCGAGTGGGACCCGCTTCTCGACCAGAAACGGGCGTGGAGGAAGGAGCGAAGAAGAATCAGAAGGAAAATGGGGGAGGAGCAGGTGCAACCGGGCGCGGCTGACCCACCAGCGAGGGTAGTGGGGCAAAAACGTGACCAACAATAGCAGCCAAAAAACAGCGCTGTCGAGGAAGCAGAGGCGAGGCTCACAACGCACGGCCGGGCCGTATGATACGTGAGATACGCTCCAGCCGTTGGATATCCGCAGCCGAGAGCAAACAAAAGTCAGACTGCCTGCTGCTCTGACTCTTCTCCGTAGAGACAAGGCAGGGGAGATTAGAGCGTGAAGGGCCAAGCAGGCGAGCCGGAATCCTGTCTCCGCAATTGTAGGAAATTGCGGGAAAGAGCGAACGGTGGTCGGCGCTGCTTCTATTACAGAGTACGTCGTACGGAGTACTCCCCGTACGAGGACGAGCTGTCGGGACGTTTCTTGGGGAAGGAGGGAAAAGCATTCGAGAGATGAGGGAAGGCGCCACCGCGTGGTTGGGGAAAAAGTCGGGGCAGGGAATTTGCCGGGGAAAGAGCGTTAGGCCTGGGGGACCTCGGCAAGGCGACGATGACGGAGGCGTCACAATTCGTGCCGAGTTTTATTGGGGCGGCATGCCCTGCTATTGGCCCAGGCCGCCCCGCCCCCCGCCATGCGAAAGGAAAACAAAGCATGTGCCGTACGCCGACAAGCACTGACACCGTACACACGTAAAAGACACCGTGATATTAGCACTGTGCGCCGTCGCGACGACAACACGGCTGTCATCCAGTGTCTAGCAGCCCGTCGCAGTTGTGTATCACGGTATTTCAAGTCGGCGGTGACGCCGAAAACCGTGGAAAGAAGGACAAGGGCAGGGGAAAGAAAGACAGGACATGTAGACACTACTGCGCCCCGGCATAAAGACCGGCGCCTCGTGAAGCTGTAGTTGACTCCCCCAGTCTAGGAGACCTCGTCTATCTATCTACTCGGCGTGTTTGACTACTTGCACACTCGAACTGGCCCAAGCCCTGCAGCCGTCTTCACGACGACGTGGTCTTCTTCCGGTTCCGTCTCTTGGGGGCTCTCTTTTCTTCCACAGGGTCGTCGGCATAATCGGCGTCGGCGTCGGCGTCGGCGTCAGACTCGGCCGCCTCGAGATCGTCCGCCTCGCCGGCGGCGTCGCCTCCCTCTTCGTCCGAGCCTTCTGCAACAGCGCGAGCCGGTGCGCGCCCTTTTCGTTTCCGACGGCCAGCCGGCTCGTTCGGTGCTGCTGCCGCTGTTGCCGCCGTCGTTGCCCCCGCTGGTGCCGGCGCCGCCACCGCCACCGCCGCCGTCGTGCTGGCCTTCAGCTTGCTGACCGCCGCAGCCAGGCGACGGCTCGTCGTCACGTTCTTGTTGCGCGGCGCATGCCGCGGCGCAAACTCCTCCGGCATGGCGGGCGCCGCCTGCTGCTTCTGCTGCTGCTGCTTCTGCTGCTGCTCCTTTTCGAAGCGTTTCTGCTGCTCGCGCGCCTGCGCCTCGGTCAGCCGCGCGCCCGCGCCGACCGCGCCCGTAAAGAACCGCGTGATGTTGCTCTGCGTGCCCTCCGTCTCGCGCCGGTTCATGTCCCGGATCACCGGCACCAGCACCTCGTCTGTGCGCTCCTGGCTCCACCCAATCGTGGCCATCAGAAAGCGCCGCAGCCCGTCGAGGTCTGGCACGCCCCACTGGAACGGCTCGGTGCTGTGGTCGACCTCGGGGTGCAGGTAGGCGTCGGCCACCGCCGGGCTCGGAAACCCCAGCGGCAAAAACAGCTTGGTGCCCTGCGCCTTGCGGAACTTGCGGCGGAAGGCCGACTCGGGCGACGACGACGTGGGCAGCAGCGACGACTGCGCGTCCTGCCACCACGCGCGGAACTGCTCGAGCCCGTCGGCGCCCGGGAACTCGGAGAGGATCTCCATGGCCGTGACGGGGCCGACGCCCGGCAGGCCGTCGGTGTAGTCGGAGCCCAGCAGCTGCGCAACGGCGATCAGCTTCTCGCGCGTCAGGGACATCTCGCGGTCGAGGTCGGCGCTCAGGTAGCACTCGACAAACTTGTTGCCGTTGAACATGTTCTTGTAGACGCGCGTGCCGCCAAAGAGGAACGTGTCCGAGTCGTCCGTCACGATGCCGTCGACGAGGCCCAGCGCCACGAGCTCCGCACACTGCGCCTCCGCCTCCATGGGCGCCGTGATGTAGGGGATGCCAAACAGCTTCAGCAGCGCCTGGCACTCCGACACCATCACCTGCGTTACCTCGTCCGCGTCGCGCCGGTCCTTCTTCTGCTGGCTGCGCAGCGCCTTCAGCTCCTGCTCGTAGGCCTGCTGGTTCGCCTGGGCACCAGAGGCGGTGGCGGTGGCGGCGGCGGCGGCGGCCGTGCTGCGGCTGAGCTCGCTCGCAAACCGCGCGTGCTCCTCCACCTCCTCCGCCATCTGGGCGAGCAGCTCCTCGTCTTCCGGATCGCTGATTTCGTAGGCGTCGCCGTCGGCTTCACCGCCATCCTCCCCCGTAAACAGGCCGTCGTCCTCCGGCCCGCCAGTCACGCTGTTGTTGTTGTTGTTGTTGTTGTTGTCGTCGTCGCCGCCAGGTGCAACTGGCGCCGGAGACAGAGCCGGCTCGAGAAGATCGCGGACGGGCACGTGCTCGTCTCCGAGAAGCGGCTGTTCCGGGATCGCGACATCCACAAATTCCATTTCGGGTGAGGAGGATCGTGTCTCCGCCTCCGCACGGATGGCTGCTACCTCGAGCAGCTCGTTCGCGGGCCCTTGCGCCACGGATGCACTGGGAACACCGTCTGCTGTCCCTGTTTTGCTGGGCTGGTCTGGCCCATGCGGCCTGTCGGGCGTTGCCTGTTTTGGTGGCTGCGCCGGAGGCGCGTCGAGCACTTCGATGTCGCTGCCATCGTCGCTCGACGAGGCGAGGTCGATGACACGACTTTCTTGCGGCTGCTGCTGCCATATTCTGGCCTCTTCCAAGGCCATCTCGCGGTCTTCGGCGTCGATCTCGTCGCCGTACTGTTGCTGCTGACGGACGGCCATGCGGATGTCGGTGTCGTGCACCATCCACGGCGGCAGCGGGCGAGGCGGTGCACTTCCGCCGTTGTCGGACGCTTCCTGGCCATCGCCGGACCCGTCGTCGTCGTCGTAGTCGTCGTCGTCGCCGCCGCCCTCCTCCTCCTCTACGCCGCCCTCGCCGCTTTGCACATGCGACACTGGCTGTGTCGATTCCCGCTCAAACCCGCCACCAAGCTCATCTTCCGAATCCACCTCAAACGCAGCAGACTCTGCAGCATTTGCGGCGGCAACAGCAGCGGCAGTTGCCGCGGCACTGGACTTTGCCGACACAGCAAATGGCGACGTCAGGTCAGCAGCGCGGCCCGCCGTCCCCAGCCGGGCTGCTGCATCTTTCGCTGCGGGGGCAGGTGCCGGCGGCTTCCTTTCGAAGATGGATGTTCGCCAGTCCAGCGCCTTAAAGGGAAGCGGGCCGTCGAAAGGATTCTTTTTCTGGGGCTGTAGCGGGCGAAATGGTGCCGGCGGTGCCGGCGGCTGTGGCGCTGCTGGCCGGACAGCCACCCCTTGTTTCTTTTTTCTTGCCGCCTTGGCCATCGCTGCTCGGATGTCCAGCTCGCTGTCGCTACTGTCGTCGTCGTCGTCGTCCTCGGCAATGGTGCTGCTCTTGATAAATGCATTGTGACTGTTGGTCGTGGAGCCCTCTCGTGCCTTGGCAGCGGCGGCGGCAGCAGCCACGGCTGCATTCGACCGGTTGTTGACGACGTGGGCCACCATCTGGCCTGTCGAAGCAAAGATTGGACGGGCCGTCGTCTCGACCGCCTTCTGTGTCCACTGGGGCGCTGGCTTGTCGGCATTGCCATCGACGCCGATGCTTTCCTCGTCGCCCACGTCGTCGTCGTCGTCGTCGCCTCGTCCCAGCCCGTGCTGGTTCTGCAGGGACATGGCGATGGCGCGGCTCAGGTCCTCGTCCTCATCGGCCGAGAGCGCATCCATCCGTTCGGCGTCATCGTCGTCGTCTACCCGCGGTCCCTCGGCTGGCTGCTCGTAGCTTTTGACAAACAGAGAGTCTTCGTCCATGTCGTCGGCGCCGGCCGTGTTTTGGGACGGCAGTCGGGGGAGCCGGTTCAGACCCTCGATGGGCACGTCTTCGAATTCCGCATCCTCGTCGTCTAGCTCATCATCGCCGCCTTGGTCGCCACCGTCCTGGTACTGGAACTGCAGAGCGTCGACGTCGATGGGCTTGTGCATTTCGCCGCGCTCCTTGTCGCGGCTGACGACGCCCAGCGCCCAGCCGCCCTCGGCGCCCTCGTTCTTGACCAGAATGTACTCGCGGTCGCGCTCGCCGGCGACGCGCATGTTGACGCCCATGGTCAGGTCGAGCCCCGTCATGCCGACTTCCAGCATGAGGCGCTGGGTCAGGTGGTTCCGTTCGCGCACGCGCTCGATCTGGAAGCGCGAAAAGGCCATGCGGTCCGGGAACATGGCGTCGAGCTGCTCCTTGCTAAGGCCGAGGCGCAGGCGGCTGCGGATGCGCGCCGCGTTGAGGATGTTGTAGCGGTCGGGCGGCGGCAGGCTCTTGAAAAAGTCGCCGTCAAAGTCGATCTTGCTAAAGTCGTACAGGTTGATGTCCTCGCCGGCATCGAACTGGCGCGCGTAGGCCTCGAGCTCGTCGATGCTCATGATGCGCGGGTCCTCGGGGCGCCCCATGCCGTCGATGGCGCCGTGCTCGAGGTCCGGCAGGTGGTAGGCGTCCTGCTTGGTGAACTTGCGGCTCTTGGTGCGCTCCTGCGGCGTCATGTGGGCCTCCTCGGCATAGACCATCTGGTCGGCGCTGGGCAGGACCTCGCCGTCGGCCACGCCGTCCTCCGCGCCCGCGCCCGCGCCCGATCCCGCACCCGCACCCGCACCTGCAGCCTCGTCCTTGGCCTGCTGCACCCGCTTCCGCCGCTTCTCTTCCTCCTCCTCGGCAATGCGCTGCATCTGCACGGCCAGCAGCTTGCCCGCCGTGCGGACGGCGTCATCGCGGCGGCCCTCGCGGCGGTGGCGACGGGCCTGCAGCGTCGCGCGCTTCAGGGCAGGGGCGCCGCCGTCAAAGACGAAGACGGGGTGGATGCCAAACCAGAGCAGCTTGCAGATGCGGCGGAAGAAGCCGATGACGTGCGAGTTGCGCAGGGCATTGCCCTCCTTGTCGCGCACGGCCTTGAGAAACTGGTAGATCCAGATGGAGGCGTCGACGGCGAGGCGCTTGCGGTTGAGCGTGGCCAGGTTGGTCGGCCGCGCGCAGGGCTGCAGGACCTGCCAGAGCCCGTTGACACCCATGATGACGACGCCGCCAGCCCAATCGTCAGACAGTCGAGATACGTTCTCGCGGGGACCTCAACTCTCACACGAAAGAGCAGAAAGCCGGGGGAGCATGGCTGGCGTGGACCCGACGGCTGTCTTCACGAGGCACAGCGATGGACTCTGGTCAATGGGAGAACGAGGCATTGAGAAGGGGTCGTGCTAACGGTTACGTAGGTCGTCTATTTTCAGTTGCTGCCGTTTCCCTCGTGCACCAACAACCGCGACGGCCGACGGTTCTTTGCCACGGAAGTGGCGCGCAGTCACGCACCAAATTGGAGGGACCACTTTAGAATGGGCCCAGGCTAGGCTGCAGCGTGCACTTATGCGAGCGCAGACACACATGCATCTATGCGAGGTCGCAAGAACGGCCCCGCTCCACGTGACACGATCCGGTCGCCTTTTGGCCCCACAACCCACTCCACTTGGTGACGACGTGGTGCAGTCATGACCACAACCCGGGCCCTCTTGCTTGCCGTCTTGTCGCAGAAGCACAAAGATGGGGCGTGAGATGCCAAAAGAAGGCCCCTTTACCCCCTTGTTTCTTGAGACAGATCGATAGGCGGGCGCTGCCCCCTCCTTGGCGCTTCACCCCTCCCCCCCCCCTCCCCCCCCCCTCATCCCATTCCCTCAGAGAGGCTGGTGACACGGCATGGAAGTCTCCGGACCTCCAGCAGGCGCCGCACAGGAACGGGATGACGCCAGTTCGCCAAGCGTGTGCAACGTGCCGGTCTCGGCTGCCCAGACGGTGGCCCTCCGCGCCGAGGCGAACGCCTATCTGCAGACGCTGCTGAACAAGTACCTGGTTGTGCACACGACGGACGGCCGCATGTTCCGGGGCGAGTTTAAGTGCACCGACCCGGTAGGTTCTGCTGCGCGGCGGCTCGGTGCCGGTTGCTTTGTGCTTTCTATGCGTTCCCCTCTTCTCTCTGTCCTCTGCTGACCCCCGACAGGAATGCAACATCGTGCTGGCACATGCCACCGAGTACCGGCAGCCCACGGCCCAGCAGCGGGCCCAGCATGCGGCGCGGCAGGCGGCGGCCGGCCAGAGCAAGGCGACCATGAACATGACGTCGCGGTACCTGGAGCTGATCGTGACGCCCGGGCAGCACATTGCCAAGATCGAGGTGGAGGAGTATGCCAGCCAGAGGAAGCGACCGCCGCAGCGGTAGCCTCCCTCTGCGAACCCGGGGCGCCGACAGCGGCATGAAGAGAGGAGAGGACCGGCTAGGGAAGCAGAACAGGACACAAGAGCTGGAAACAAATACTGTTGTATTGTAAATCTCGAACCAGATCCTCCTTACTTACCATTAAATATCCTTTTTACACAGAGATAACAAGACACTCCCTCCCTGTCTCTGTCGGTCTCTCTCTCCCTCCTGGAGTGGTATTTCATCTTCCTCCCACCCCGTTTCAAAGAAAAAAGAAGAAAAAAAGGAAAGAAAGACTAAAGCGCGACGTGTAAAATGCACAGAGACCAGAGAACAGTCCACGGAATACAAAGACAAGACATGACGACACCCATAAAATATCCACCACCCTTCCTCCTTTGCCAAACACAACGCCAGTAGAAGGGAGTAGGGAACGACAAAAGGAGAGAAGAAAAAGAAAAGGAGGGACAAAAAAACCTGCAGGAAAGGAAAGGACTGGATACAAGAATAAGGGTATACTGTCACTGCTGTAGTGCAACGAGGCCCCCGCTGCTGCCCTGCCCACACACACCCCCTTCCTTTCTCCGGCGCAGGAAAAAAGAAGAAAAGGAACCAAAGGTGAAACAAACACACGACAACAACAACAACAACGACAGCGACAGCCACTCCAGTTCTGGAGAAAAAGCAGTTCGCGTTAAAGGCATGGAACAAGGGCGAAGCGAGGCTTTGCGCTGGGCGAGGTGTTTGTTCTCGTTCTCGTTCCCTCAAGTCTTGGCTTAGGCAGCGACCGGCTCCTGGGTGCGGCCGCGGCTCTCGCCGTTCAGGCCGACCTCGCTGTGGGGGGCGTCGTCCTCTTCTTCCTCGCCGTTGAGCTCGTCCTCGTCGTCCTCTTCGCCGTCGTCGCGGTACTTGGCCTCGCCGTGGTCGGTGGCCGAGACCCACTGGTCGCGGTCGTTGAGGGGCACGTCCTGGCCGGACAGGTCGTGGCCGTTGCCGGCGCCCTCGGCGCGCGCCTTGATCAGGTTGCGGCGGCGCGTGGACAGGGTGCGGGCGCGCGTGGACAGCTTGGAGGAGACGGCGGCGTTCTGGCTGACCCAGTTGGTCAGCGAGTCCTCGCAGTCCTGGATGATGGCCTTGCTGGCCTCGTAGCCGTCGTAGGCGGGGCGGGTCTCGCCGGGCGTGACGGGCGTGTCGTCGATGAGCTCGAGCAGGTGCTTGCCGTAGCCGGCAATGATGGCGACCTTTTCGCTGTGCTCGCGCATGGCGTCAAAGTGGTAGCTGTAGGCGGCCTTGATCTTCTCGCGCGTGATGTTGGACAGCTGGGCCTCGGCAACGAGCGACTCGGCCTCGGCGCGCACCAGCTCCTGCTCGAGCACGACGATCTTGGGCGAGTTGGGCTCCTTGTACTTGAGGCGGGCGATCTCGTCGGTGATCTTTTGCTTGCCTGGAGGGGCCGCCGAGAGAAGGGGGGGAAGGGGTGTCAGAAAAGACGGCGAGTCGGGGGACTGGGGGGCATGGGGGCATGGGGGAAGGTGGGAACGAAAACTCACGGTCTCTGCTGGGCTGGACGGACGCCTCAATGTTGCGGATGCTCTTGATGGTGACGCGGTACTGGTCGTAGCGGTCGACGTACTGGTCCTCGAGCTCGCCGATCTCGTAGATGAGCACGCCGAGCTTGTCGGTGATGTCGGACACGTCCTCGTCGCAGTTCTCGCCCCAGAGGGAGAGCTGCTGGGCGACGTCCATGCGCTCCTTGGCCACCTGCTCGAGGCTGCGCATGACGTTCTTCTCCATCTTGACGAGCTGGGCGAGCTTCTTGGACAGGTCGGGCCCGAAGGCGCCGGCCGCGTTCCTTCTAAGAGCATGGCCTGGGGGGGGGGGGGGGGCGGGGGTTAGCATTGAACAGACGTCGGTTGGGCTGGGGCGTCTCGGAGCGCGCGGGACTTACCGAAGCCTCCCCGGCCGAACAGGCGGTTGGACTTGGTGGACGAGGGGGGCGGCGGGGGGTTCTGGTGCAAGCACGGAGGCGCCGGGTTAGCGAGCGGGACGCCGGGCGGAACACTGGGTGGACGGCCAAGACAAACAAACCTGGATCTGCGACGCCGTGGGCGCCCGCGACTGGCGCATGGAATACGTGCGATGCATGGCGGCGGCTGCTTGTGGGCGAAGCGCGGAACGAAGCGCGGAACGAAGGCAACCGGGAAGGCGGGAAGGCGGGAAGGCGGGATGGCAGGAAGGCAGGAGGGCAGGAGGGCAGGAAGGCAGGAAGGTGCAGAGGTGCAAGGTGCAAAAGTGGGAAGGTGCAGAGAGGTGGGCGAATTCGGAAGGAGCGGTGCAGGGGACAATGGCAGGCGGAATTGGGCAGAATTGGAAGAGGGGAGAGATCAAAGGGCTCGAGGAGAGAAGCAGGAAGGAGGAAGACCGGGAGGAAGAGGAGAGGGAAGGGCAGCGGCGGACGGGATGAGTAAAAAGAGGCAACAGACGGGGAATTAATACGAGGCGACGGCCCGGCGGCGTTGTGTCAGCACATGCGCGAAAAGCTGTCCGGTTGCTCTTGCCGCAGGTGGTGGGAGTGCTCCTGCCTGGTGTTGTTGCTGATGGTGCTGGTGCTGGTGCTGGTGCTGGTTGCTGGCGCTGGTGCCGCTGCTCCTCCTGCTGGTGCTGCTGCTCCTCTTCAGCTCGAGGGGCAACGAGCTAGGCCAGGTGCAACACTTTGGCCCCTGCAGGCCCTTTGTGGTGGAATGGAGCGCAGACGTCATCCTAGCCCGCGCTGGCCTGTGGTGTGAGCAGCCATGGCCGGCCAAGCTTGGGCACTAGCGCCCCGTTAGCGCTGCTGCGAGCCCCACTGTCGCAGCTCGGCCATGCGCATAACATGCTTCCGCTGCACAAAACACACCGAAAACGGCCAAAGGCGCAGCACACCAAGGCCTGCGCGGCCCACTGATTGTCGGCATTGTCCCTCTTGTCTGGCCACCGCCAGCTCGACCCAGCAACCCAGCTCGGGGCCAAGCGATCGCCAAAGCCGCGCTAGCGACGAGAGCTGAGTCGGCCGCCCGGTGCTGCTGGGGCGACAACCCGAAAAGGACGTCATCCATCCGCCAGACTGGCGAGAAAGGGAGAAAGGGGGGGGTGCACCCGCGACAAAAGGACACGCCTGGCGGCATCTGAGTAAGATTTGAGCTGTCGACAAAGAACCCGCCAGGCCGACGTCAGATGACGGCATCTGTGGCGCAGACTCCCCCCCTTCCCGTCGTATGCATCTACGCGCGATTCCTCTACACCATATACCGCCGAAACCGACATGCGCCTACCCGGGCGTGCGCGGGCGGCCAATCAAGAGCTCTGCCTGCCGGCCGCCAATCGGCAGCCAATCACAGCCGCTCCTCCGCAGCCCCATATCCTAGCCCCAGTCGCTGGCCCCTGCCCGTCGCGTTTTCTGCTGTTCCTGCCCGTTCTGTCGTTTTGCTGGGCCCGCACATCGCAACCGTTCCGCCATTCTCGTCAACAACGCGCGCCGCGCTCCACGGCCTCACCAACCCCGGCCGCCACGTCCACCCACGCCCGCCCACGTCCGCCCACGTCCGCCCAGCCGGTGCCCGTCCGTCCTGCCCGGCGCACCCGACGAATCTGTGCGTGCCCGCCCTCGACGTTGACGGTCTGTCCGGCGCATGCGCGACCGACGCGGCTGCTTCGCCTGTTCGCCTGTGGCATCTTCGTCGTCCCGAATTTCCTTCTCCTTTTCATGCATTGCCTTCATCGCTGTCCACCCGCTGGCCCGTGGCGCACCCCGAGCCTCTGTCGGACACTGCCACGGCCGTGTGCGGCGCCCGGTCGCCTGTCTGCATCCACCCCGCTGCAACACTGCCTGCTATGAGACAGACATCCAGACGACACAGCGGCCGACGAAGACGACGACGAAGCAGCCTCCGCCAGCATGGCGTCCCTGCGCACGGCTGAGGTCATCGATCTCACAGCCGTCGACGACGAGTCCGACGCCGTCCGCAGTGTCGTGCACTCGCCGCGCCAGCCGCCGCTGTTCCGGCAGCCGCCGCCCGAACGCCTGTTTTCGCGCAGCGCCACCATCTTCACCGCCGGCGACCTGCCCTCCCAGACCATGCGCAGCGCCGCCTCGTCCCAGCATGCGCCGCCGCCGCCGCCCTCGCACAGCGCGCCCGCCGCCGCCTCGGCGCCCAAGAACGCGCTGGCCGCCCTCCTGAACCAGCATTCCGGCTACGCCCCCGCCGGCTATCGAAGCCCGGCAGCGGCAGCGGCAGCGGCAGCGGCAGCGGCAGCGGCAGCGGCATCGTCACCTTCCACGCCGAGCCTCGGCCGCGACCAGCCGCCATCGTTGGGACGTGGGTCTGCGCCTGCATCTGCATCTGCGTCTGCGCCTGCTGCGCGGTCGTTTGCCCAGCGACAGCAGGGCGGCCTGTCCGCCCCACCCGGTGCGCCGTCCGCGCAAACGCCCTCCAGCTACCACAGGCCCCAACTCCACATTCCAGCGCTGCGGACCGCCGCCGCAGGCAGTGCGGGAAACCAGAACCGCATGAGCGGCACGAACAGCACGGGCGGCACGGACAGTACGAGCAGCCCTGCCTCGCGCCGGCCGGGCTCGCCGTCCCTACCGTGGGTGCTTGGCCCAGACTCGCCGGCAAACATGCACGAGTCCGCGTCGGCCCAGGGCTACCCAGCATCGCCTCGAGCGCCCCAGCACACCCCGTCGCCGCCGTTGGCGCCGCTGCCCCAGAATGTTCAGTATCTCTTGCTCAAAACGAGGCACTTTCAGGCCCAGCGGTCGCTGTCGCATCAGCAGCAGCAGCAGCAGCAGCAGCAGCAACGGCAACGGCAGCACCAGCAACAGCAACAACAACATCAGCACCTACAGCAGCAGCAGCAGCAGCAGCAACAGCAGCAGCAGCAGCAGCAACAGCAGCAGCAGCAGCAACAGCAACAGCATCACCACCATCACCACCACCACCAGCAACACCACCACCAGCAGCACCACCAGCAGGCCGCGCATCGCCTGGAACATTCATCCTCCACGGGCCACCTGGCGGCGCGCCAACCAAATCTGCTCCCTCTCCCCACGCAGCAACGCTCCCCGCCAAGGATCTCACCCCAACACTCGCCTTTCCTCCACTCCGCCCCTCGCTGGTCCTCTCCTGCAGCTGGCCACCAGCCGGCCCTGCGACAACAACAGCCGGCACAGAATCCAGCTGCCTACCGCTCCCCCCCGGCCCAGAGCAGTGCCTGGCAGCCTTCGCAGCTCCGCTACAGCCCCCCTTCCCAGGCCTCCTCTCTGCCAAGGAACCCCTCTTCCCCGGGCCAAAGGCATCCCGCCCCGAGCCCGCAGCAGCATCATGTTCAGCAGCCGCCTTCTCGACCGCCATCGTCCATTGACTCGTCAGCCGCCTCCCGGCCGACGTCCTATCGGCAGCCGTCTCCTCCGCGGCAGCCGCCACGGCCGCATCCAGCGGGAGGCACCTCGCCAGGCTATCCCCACCAGAGACTGCCCCATTCTCACACGACACAATCACCCCCCCGACGGCAGCCGTCCCCGGGGCAGCCACCTGCAATGGCTCACATCATGGGCCCCAACCCACGCGCCGGCCACGAGAGGGGCTCGCCAAGGCTCGGCTTCTTTACAACGGACAGGCTTGCCCCTACCCATGAGTCTCCTGGTCTTCAAGCATCATCGACGACCTCTTCGCTCCGCCCCGAGCCAACACCGTCTCGCGAAGCCCCTGCGACGACGACCTATCCATCGCCTTCGCCCCCTTCTACCACATTGTCCTCGATCAGCATCTCGTCTGTATCCACCCCCTCTCCGCCCGCGCCTGTCGACGCAAGCACCACTGCCACCGCCGGTAACGGAAGCCACGGCAACAACAGCAGCAATGATAGTGTTAGCAACAGCAAATCCAGCCCGCGGATACCAGACCAGGTCAAGCCCTTAGCGAACGGCACCCAGACCCGCCAAGGCGGCCCGACAGAACTCGATTCACCCCCGCTTCCGACGATGCACTCACCAGCATCTCTCTCGCCACCGTCAGCGCCAGCCAGGACCCAGCCGCCCCCAAAGGCCACGGAGTGGACGACCGCCAAAATCGAGGCTGCTCTCCGAGGCTGCTTCAAGTCGCTTCAAGCGGACCACGGCCGGAGTGTCGAATACTCCATCGACATGGCAAAGCCACGGAAACGCGCGCACCTCAGCTCCTTTGATGACTTTGCCGATCTCCCGGTGCAGTACGTGGACAACGACGAGGACACGAGCGATCAGGTGGTGGTGCGTGGGAAGCTGCACCGCGACAACCAGCGCCGCCCCGAAGGGCGCGTGTACCACGTCAAGGCCATCTCCTTGAAATCGCCCGGCCAGCGCGTGCCCAAGTACCGCTTCCACCACGTCGAAATCTCAAAGAACATTCTGTCCCCCAACACGCCGCTCAAGTTTATCCCGCACATCCGCGACTTGGAAGACGGCTCGGAAGACAAGAAGAAGTACGACCAGTGGATCGAAGAGCTGGAGAGCATGGAGCGCAAGTCGGGCTTCGACTCGTCCATCCGCTCCGACAAGTGGGCCGCCATCCGCAATGCGGAGTTCACAAAGCTGCTGTCCAGCTACCTGGATCGGTGGATCGCGCGCTTGGGCATCGACAACTGCAGCAAAGCGACGCTCATTCGCTTCATGGCCAACGAGGAGTCGCGGAGCGGCCAGAGCATCACGCCCCAGCAGAAAAGCAGCCTCCTGAGCTCGTGCGGCGAAGACTCCGCGACGCCGCGCGCCGCACAGGTTGCAAGCATGTTTACCGACGCATTCAACCGGGTCTTCAAGCACAAGAACGTCGAGCTGTACGACGTGCTTAAGCAGGACGAGGCTGTCGAGAACGTGTTCGACCCCAAGAAGGCGACCAAGACCAAAGACCAGGACAAGGCGTCGTCCCTCGAGCACATCCAGCAGTATCTCGGCACCTACACCTCTCTCAAGTGCATGATCTGCAGCACGCACTCGTGCGAGCACGGCGAGTTCGACGCTGAGAATGTGCGGCGGTGCTTCTCCATCGACGACCTCGGCGGCAAGCTCGCAAAGCACGTGGAGCGACGCCGGGACCGCCAGGCACGGGACCACCACCAGCAGCAACTGCAGTTGCAGAGGGGTGCGGCCAGCAACGGCGGCGGCAGCTATGGCATCGGTATCAGCATCGGCAGCGGCAACACCAACGGCAACAGCAGCAGCCACTTTGCACACGATCACAACCACAACATCGTCCAGAGACCCGGAGTGGCCTCTTCAAACTGGCCGGCCTGCAAAAACCAGTGCTACCGGAGCTACGATGTCGGCGATGCGGCCTTTGTCAGCCGAGAATGGACGGACAACGAGACAAACCTTCTGCGCAGCTTCCACCTGACGTTTGTCAACACCTCGGGCAAGGTCCCTTGTGCTGTCAGCCCCATGGTCGGCCGGCACTGCTGGGAAATTTACCGACGCATGAAGGAGCTGGGACTGGCCGTTGCCCTCCGCCCCTCGAGTGCCCCTGTGGTGGACACGCCCACGGTGAAGCCCGTTACATGGTATGACCGGCACCGGAAAGTCCTCAACGGGGACTGGTCGGACCACACCATCACCCACTTCCATGCGCTGCGCGAGCAGCGCGAGCCGTGCAACCACGACGGGCCCTGCACGGCGGCACGCGACTGCCCCTGTGTGAAGGCAAAGCTGCTCTGCGAGCGGTTCTGCCGGTGCACGGCCGAGTGCTGTGCCTACAAGTTCACGGGCTGCGCGTGCCACGGCTCGGGCAAGACGTGCTATGCGCGGCAGAAGGAGGGCAAGCCGTGCATCTGCGTGCAGCTGAACCGCGAGTGCGACCCGATCCTCTGCGGGGGCTGTGGCGCCCGCGAGCGCGCCGACCCGGAGAACCGGGACAGCGACGAGCTGCACGCGACCGGGTGCCAGAACGTGTCTCTCCAGCGCGGCAAGTCCAAGGCGGTGGTGCTGGGCCAGTCGCAGCTGCAGGGCTGCGGGTACGGCCTCTTCACGGCGGAAGACATTGGCGCCGACGAGTTCATCATCGAGTACATTGGCGAGCTGATCACGCACGACGAAGGCGTGCGGCGGGAGGCACGCCGGGGCGACGTCTTCAACCAGGAGTCCAACGCCTCGTACCTGTTTACGCTGCTCGAGCAAGACGGCATCTGGGTCGATGCCGCCATCTACGGCAACCTGTCCCGCTACATCAACCACGCCTCAGAGCACGACAAGCGCGGCTGCAACATCACGCCCAAGATCCTGTACGTCAACGGCGAGTTCCGCATCCGCTTCACCGCCATGCGCGACATCAAAGCCGGTGAAGAGCTGTTCTTCAACTACGGCGAGAACTTCCCCAACCTGACAAAGAAGCTTCTGGAGGACAAGGCGTCGGCCAGCGACGACGACGTGGCCAAGGCCACCCGCGGCGGCGGCGGCGGCGGCGGCGGCGGCGCCCGGGGCAATGGCGGCAGCGGTGGTGGCCGAGGCGGTCGCAGCGGGGCTGCTGCCCAGCACTCGTTTATGCGGCGCAAGAACCACGCCACCGGGGCGCCGACAAAGTCTGTCCAGAGCGGGCCGACGTCCGGCAGCCGTGCTGGCAGCGGCAACAACAGCAGCAGCATCCGCCGCCGTGCCAAGACCAAGGGGGCGCGCAAAGAGGCGCCGCCTGCCCATTCCGAGGTGGCTGCCGCGTCTGCCGCGTCTGCGAATGATGACGACGACGACGACGTTGATGCCGATGTCGATCTCGATGCTGATGCCGATGCCGACGACAACGATGATGGCAATGCGAGCCCCATGGACGTGGACGTGGATGAGGCCACGCCTCGGCCTGCGAGCGCCGCGACGGCAAAGCGCATCGTTCTGAAGCGCAAGCGACGGGCCGTCTACGAAGAAGACGACGGCGACGACGAAAACGAGGGCACAGAGCAGGAGGACGTCTCCACCGGCGTGGGCGCTTCCCGTCGGCGGCGGCACCACCCCCCGTCAGACAACGACTTTGTCGGCGAGCCGTCCCGCCAGCACCGCGTTCGCAACGTCCGCCGTCGGTCGGGCGCAGCGTCCGCACCCAGCATCGGCTTGCCCGGCTTGCCCGTGCTGCCTGGCACGCCGCGACGGCGTAGGGCCCGGCTGGACGGCGAGCACGGTGCAGGCGGTGTGGGCGTTGGCGATGGAGACCACCCGAGCGACGCCACGCCCCGCTCGGACGGCGAGCACGGGGAGGCAGCGACTCCGTCCCGGCGAACCCGGGTCGAAGGCACACCGAGTTTTACACCGAGTGGCCGGCAGCGACGCGGCAAACGCAGGGCCAGCGGCGACGGCGCGGGTGCCGCGCGCGACGCCAATGCGTACACCGATGTCGACGAGGATGCCGACCAGCCGCGCCGGAAACGGCTCCGCACGCGTTCCGGCGGCGGCCCCAGCGTTGCGAGCAACCACGCGATGCGCGGCCACGGCGTGGACAGCGATAGGGTCGCGGATTCGGATGAACCGATCGTTCCTCGGTCGCTGCGGCTGCGTCGGTCCCGGCTCCAGCTGCAGAGACTGGCGGAACTGACGCCGGACGACGTATCTGAGCCGTCTACCACTGCTACTGCTGCCGCTGCTGCTGCTGCTGCTGCTGCTGCCGACGCTGACGCTGACGCCGACGCCGACGCTGGCGCAGCAAGCGGCGTGGACGGCGACGAAACGGCCAGCGTCCCGTCATCGGCTGTCGTGGCCCTCGGCACGACCGACGACGACCAGGGCAGCGTGCTGTCTGCTGGCCAGTTTTACGGGCGACACCGCCAAAACGGCGGAGCCGCCAACGCTGCCAGAACGGCCAGTTCCGTCAACGGAGGAGCCAGCGGCGCAGCCGCCACAGCCGCCGCGACGGGCACAAGTCTGCGCAGGCATGTCATTGCCGACACGGACGAGGAAGACGACGCCGGGGCTGGCACGACAACGACGACAATGATCCCTGGCGCGCCGGCGTCGTCTTCGAGCCAAGCGGCGGCAGCCGCGGAGGCTGGCCGAAGCGGCAGGCAGCAGCAATCCGAGGGCCGCCGGCCGCACTCGTCACCAGGCCGCCCGTCGCCGCGTGCGACTGCTACTGCTGCTGCTGCTGCTACCATGTCGTTTCACCCGGCGTCGCGGCCCCCGTCTCGAGCACCGTCGCAGACCCCCTCCCGGGCGTCGTCGCGGCCGACCTCGCGGCCTTCTTCGTCGCGGCCTTCGTCGCGCCGATCGTCACACCCGCCGTCGGCAATGCCACCGCGGACGCCGCGGACGCCCGAGGGCTGGCGGCGCGCGCGACGCGACGACAACAGCAACAGCCACGGCGGCGGCGGCGGCGGCGGCGGCGGCGACAGGGACGCAGGTGGTGGTGGAGATGAGGACGGTGGCGGTAGCGAAGTCAGCTCCTCGGTCGACCGCAGCCAGCGCAAGCGTCAGAAGCCGGCGCGGTACCGCACAGACGGCGCGGTGTAGGGTGCCCTCGACGACGACGACGACGGTGACGACGGCGACGGCCGCGGAGACGAGATGGTGGGCGGCGGGGCGGCGAAGGCGGCCGAGGCGGACAGCTTTCTGCTGCACATGCTGCAGACGGGCCGGCCGATGCCGCGCACGCAGCCGGCGACGGAGCGGCAGAAGGCGCTCTTCCAGCGCCGCGCGCGCTTTTGAGGGTTTGTGTTGTGGGAGGGGTGTAGTTCTTTTTCGTCTTCTCTTTCCTGGTAAATGCATGTTGGTTCTCAGGCTCTCAGGTTCTCAGGTTCTCAAGTGCGGGATTGGGGTTTCTTTCCTTCTTTCTTCTTATTTTTCTTGTGTCTTCTTAACTCTTAGACTGGAGGGGGGCTTTTTTCAACCACGGGGTCCCAGGGGCAGCCTCGTTCCTCGGGTGCTCTTCTTGTACTTTTTCTTTTCAACACCCCAATTCCTCGCTCTATTGCCAACCCTTCCCCCCCTCCCGTCGCGGGCGCATCTCGCGTTGTCTTTTCTTTGCCTCGTTCAACGCTCTTTTATGCTGCTTTTTCTCATCGTGTTGCATTCGCCATGTCAAAAGCATGCCTCTTTTTCGGCTCGTCCTCCCGTCCCCCTGCAGGGGAGAGTGGCAGGGGAGGTGCGTGGCATCTTTGTTTTGGCGCTCAGGCCTGGGGATCCATCAATACATCAAGACGTTTAGTTTTCTATCGAACCATCCTCTTCTTGCACACGCGCCCTACGAGTCGAGGAGAGAGAATACAACGAGAAGACGCGGCGGTGGTGTTTCTTTTGTGAAGTTTGGCCTTCATATCTCGTTACAAACAGAAAAGGAAGAGCAGAGAAGAGAAGAAGAAGAAAAGGAAAAAGAAAAGGAAAATCGTGGAAAAGTATCGTGAGTCTCATAACCACCCCCGCCCTTTTTTGGCCCTCCGTATGTTCTGTCCGTCCTCCTTTTTGTCTTTCCCATCCGTTGCTAGCAAAGCACTTCCATACTGGTTCCGTCGGTCTCTGTTCCCGAGCTGCGATACACATTGTGTCCCTTCCATGGACCACGTCCCCCCTCCTCGGCACTGGCAAAGCGGCTACAAACGCCGCCCAAAAATGGGTTCGAAAAGAAAGCGAAAAGGAGCAAACGACAGGAGCGAAGAGGAAAACAAAGACATGGACAAAAAAAGTGCGAACAAACGTTATTAAAACAGGAGAATCGAAGAAGAAGAAGAAGAAGAAGAAGAAGAAGAAGAAGAAAAAAGCACTGGGCAATTAGAAAACACGTAATGTGGTAAGACGTGTGTACAGGAAGCTCGAAAACCCCGAATACAAAATGTCTTGCGATCTTCTCCCCAGATCCGACACGGGTAGAAAGAGGGGGGGAAAAGAAGAGATAAGAAAGGAAAAAGAGAGGAAGCAGGGCAGGAGCAAGACAGTGGAGCAGCAAAGCGCAAAGGCACACATACAGGGACGTCGCCGCTTGGCAGGCCCTGGCCCTTTTTCTCTCTCTCTCTCTCTCTCCCACAGACGCTCGCGCCTCGCTCACTGCATCGCCAGGTCAAAGTCCAGGAAGTCGTCGAGCGCGAACAAGCCGTCCGTGCTGGTCGCCGTCGCGCCAACTGGGTTGGTCGTGCCGCCCACGGCCCCGACGGTCCCGAGGAGCGCCTGCGGCGGCGTGGTGCTGTCGGCGCGGTTGGCGTGGACAGGCCCGGCACCGGCGTCGAAGCCGAACACAAAGTCCAGGTCCATGCCGTAGCTGGAGGGGCAGAGGCCGGACAGGCCCGCAGAGACGCCCACGTCCGAGAAGTGCGCTCCGGCCGCGGGCACGTTCGCCGACTGCGCGGGCAGCTCTGGGCCGACGGCAGAGGCGGCAGCGCCATCGCCATCGCCATCGCCATCGCCATCGCCGTAGACACTGGTCGCAACCTGTGTTTTGACGAGGTGCTCGATTCCCGCAGCGTCTGCGGGGCCATCCCGGCTGCCGTCCAGGTGGACGGGTGCTGTGGCGCTGGCATCGGCAGCCGGGCGCTCCGTCTTGGCGGGCGGCGGCTGGTCGGGAGGAGGGGCATGCGCGCGGCCGCCACGTCCCGCGGCAGGGGAGACCAGATCGAATGGTGCCGGCGCGCCCATATGATGGCTCATGCCGCCGCAGGGGGGCATGTCCATGTCGGCAGTCGCAGCGACGCGCGCGGGCGCAGCGGCGGCCGAAGCGCCGGGTGTCTGCTGCGTGCTGCTGCCGCTGGTGGTGGTGGCGGTGGTGGGGAGGAGGGCCGCGGCGTCGTCTTGGCGCTGCTCGAAAAAATAGATGCCGCCCCGCGAGTCGTGGCGATGGTGGCCGGCGATGGTGCAGTGCGCGTGCGCGCCGTCGAACCACTCGCCGTCGACCTCGATGGAGCTGGACGACGAGGCGGCCGGGGACCGCGCCGGCGGCGTCGACCGGGGCGTGGCAGCACGGGGCGGTGCGCGGGGCGACGCGAGCCGAGGCGACGTCGACGTCGACGTCGACTTCTTGCGCCGTGGTTTTGCCGTCTTGTCGCTCCCTTGGAAGGGCGGCGCGCTCGACGCGAACTGGGCCGCCACCACCTGGTTGGCAGCATGCTCGGCGGTGCTCCCCAGAGCAGGGTCCAGCATGACCCGTTTCGGCGCCTGGTAGTCCACGTCCAGGGCCGTGTGCTTCCTCTTGCCGGCCAAGCTGATCGGGCCTTGGATGTTCGTGGGCGCCGCCGTCATGTCCATGAGGCCTCTTGCGGTGGGGTCGCCGCCGGAAAACGCGCGGGACATGGCGATGCCAGAGGCGCTGTGGAGCATGGCGGCGGGTGGGGAGCTGCTCAGCGCAGGAAAGAACTGGCTGCCGTAATGGATGCCGAGGCCCGGCGGCGAGCTGTTCTCGGTGGGAAAGAAGCCGAGGCCAGGGCCAGAGCCGGGGCCAGGGCCAGGGCCGGGGCCAGGGCCAGGACCAGAGCCCGAGCCCGAGCCCGAGCCCGAGCTGAAAGGGTCTCCGCCAGGATAGGCAAGGGACGGGTTCATGGCGAACAGGAACGATCCCATGGCTGGCGGGGCGGCGGTCTGCTGCGGAGCCGCATGCTGGCTGCCGACGAGGCCAGAGGCCGCAGGAAACTGGTTGAGGGCGCCGACCAGACTGATGGTGGAAGCAGAGGTGCCCAGGGGAAACGACGACGGCATCATGGGCCGCATGCCGGAGTCGGAATAGCCGCCCGGGTTGGAGGGAACAAAGGGACTCCCGAGGCCCTTGCCGAGCGTGATGGAGTACGTACCGTTGGCGCCGTTCGTCCCGTTCATGCCGGCAATGTCGCCAAGGCCGGACGCGGCCTGGTTCTTGTTGAGAGCATACGCACCGGCGGACCCGGCAGGCCCAGGCTGCTGCTGTGCGTGCATGGACGTCTGCAGGGCCGAGCCCAGCATGGTCTGGTATCTGGCGGCATAGGCCTGGCCCGTGGTCGTGTCCTGGCCGAGGCCGGTGCTGGCACAACGGCCACGGCCACGGCCACGGCCGCCGCTGCTGCTGCTGCCGCCGCTGCCGCTGCCGCTGTTGTCGCCGCCGCCATAGGGCATAGACATGTCAGCAAGGGGGCCAGCGGGCGCGGAGACAAGCTTGGGTGCCGGCGTGTCTGGGCGCGTCTGGAAGGTCGTCTGCGGCGGATTGGCCGGAATGTCCGGGGCCTCATAGTTCTCCGTGCCGGGCGCGCCCGGTCTGGCACCAGGGTAGGGAGGGCAGTTGAGGGCAGCACTGGAGGTGGGGGGGCGTGAAAACGGTCAGCGGCGTGAAACGGGCGGGAAACGGGCTGGAGGCTGTGCCGCAGCCAGAACAACAAGACTTACCCCCATTCGGGCTTCATGCCATACCGGGTCTTGAGCCACTGGTACTGGCTCTTCCCAAAGTTCTCGTCCTGGAAGAGGCGCCGCCATTCCTCGGCCAGCTTCTCGCGCGTGTACCTCCAGTAGTTCCGCAGGAACCAGAGGATCTCGTTTGGTTGGTAGTGTGAGTGAATCATGGCGACGGGGGCGATGCAGCCTGTGCCGTATCGAGAGAGGCGTGAGGAAGCAGACGACGTCGAGACGGCGGGTGTAAAGCGAACGAGGCACCCGTGCCCACGGACGGCTGTTCTCGCAGCTTTCGGTGTCTAGGACCTGCGCAAAGACAGAGCGAGAGAAAGAGCTCTGGACACGGCGGCCTCTGTCGAAGAGAGCAGCTGTCAGGAAGGGGGGGAGGGGGGGGGGGAAAGGGGGGTGGCAGATGCTGGTGAAGCGAGGATGCCGACACGACCGTCGAGAGATCCAGATCTCTGCTGTTCCCGGGACGTGGTTGAGGCGCCCCTGCTGTGCACAAGAGCAGAAAAAAGGCGGCTGTTGTGGTATGCTCTGCTCGACAGAGAGTGGAAGAGATGTGTTGCGTGACAGGTCTGATTGGATTTTGTAGAGGCTGGAAGATGGTGTGTCGCGGGGGGTGTATGAGAGGAAGAGGGGAGGGGGGAGGGGGGAGGGGGAGAAGAAAAGAAGAAAAGAGAAGAAGAAAAGAAAAGAGAAGAAGAAAAGAAAAGAGAAGAAGAAAAGAAAAGAAGAAGAGAAGAAAAGAAAAGAAGAGGAGTAAGAGTGAAAGAACAGAGAGGCAGAGAGAGACAGAGAGGCAGAGAGAGGCAGAGAGAGGCAGAGAGAGGCAGAGAGAGGCAGAGAGAGGCAGAGAGAGGCAGAGGGAAGCAAGATGGAAATTTTCAGTTGAAGAAGGACCGGGCGTGTGGCTGCTTTGTGTGAGGGTGGAAGCGAGTGAGTGAGTTGGCGGCTTGCACGAGACTGAATCTTGGGGTTGAAGCAAGGAAAGCAAGAGAAAGAAGAGTGCGGCCAGCAAGGTGAAGAGGAGAAGAGGGGGGGAGGGGAAGAAGGAGATGAAGAGAAAGAAAAAGAGAAAGAAAAGAGAAAGAGAAAAAGAAAAAGAAAAAGAAAAAGAAAAAGAAAGAGGAGACACAGTTGAGCTGCTCCGGGCAGACACGATAGAATTGAGCCTCACTTTGCTCTCACTTTGCTCTCACTTTGCTCTCACATTTCTCTCACGATCGACTGCAGATGTGAGAAGGACGGGCCGCACGACTTTGGGGGGGGGCGTTGCCTTGGGGATTTCTTGAGCCCCCTCCTTGAGCTCCCCTCGCCCGCCGGGCAGAATCGCCATTGACACAAAGTCTATTCATGCCTCGCCGTTGCTATTGTTCGTCCACATGGGCGGTGGTCAGAGGCTGCTCTGTGTCACCAGGTCAGTGGGTCTGCGGCCACCGGGTTTTGCGCGTTCTTTCTTTTATTGCTCTCCTTCTTTATCTCTCCTTCTTTTTCTCTCCTTCTTTTTCTCTTCTTTTTTTCCGGCAGTGCGGCCATCGTTGCCTATGTCACTCGCCGGCAGAGCAGTGACCAAGGCAGGCAGGCAGTGAGCTGGACGCAGCACGAGCGCCGGAGGGCGGGGAGGAAAAACGGTGCACGCAAAAATGGGGAGGCTGGGAAGAGGCGTGGCGGCCAAGGCGGCCGAGGTGGCCAAGGCGGTGAAGGCTTCGTCTGATCTTTGCTCGGTGGCATTGCGGCGGTTTTGGGGGGAGGGGGGGGGGGGGAGATGGCGAGACAGCAGGCTCTGTTCTGGGAAGCAGAGCAAGTCAGCGAGCAAGGCAGCGAGCAAGGCGGCGGCGAAGACGGCGAGGGCACAGAGCAGAGAGCATCGCGGAAGCAGACGCGGCCTTTTGCGAACCTCGATCAAGGCGGCCCGCCACGAAACGTGACCAGTCAACAACGGACACGCCGCCGTGCTTGTTGCGGCCTGTGGCGTTTGGCTCCGTGCTCTATTTCTCTGTGGGAGCAGAGGGGACAGAGGAGGAGGAGGGAGGGGAGGGAAGGGGAGACAGAGAGAGAGCGTATGCGTGTGCGTGTGCGTGTGAGACGTCGCCTTGCCTTTTTCTGTCTGCAACGTGGCATCGGGCACAAGAAGCGGTCGTCGGCTTGGGGGTGGACATGGAACGAGGAACGGGAGAGGGAGGGGGAGAATGGATGATGGCGAGAAGTTGGAGAAAAAGAGAAAGAGAGAAGACGGAGATGCGAAAGAGGAAGGAGGAGCCGCAAGGACGCCGGGCCGGCGCGCCGCTACGATGGCTCCTTCCCGGCCATGCACCGTCGACGAGATGGGATGCGCCTGCCTCGCAAGTGTCCACGGGGGAAGCAGCGACGAGGCGATGCGGGGCGAGACCACGAGGCCGTCGGCCGTCGCTCCTTCCTCGCAACCCCCCCCTGCGGTGTTGTGATTCTACAGAGGCGGCGACGGGAAACGACAGGAAACGACAGGAAGCGGAAGGCACGACCGATCTAGCGTGGCGCGCGCGCGGGAGCAGCCGACGTCCAGATAGAGTTTGGGGCTTGCTGCTGGCGGAAGCAGAGACAAAGACGTCTGCAGCCTCGCCGGTTCCAGCCTTTGCAGGGGTGCGGCGGGCTGCGTGGGGCGCTGGCGCCAGAGAGTGTTTGTCCGAGACAATGTCGGCGCAGGCCCCTGTTCCTGTTCCTGTTCCTGTTCCTGTTCCTGCATGCTGCAGGCTGCCAGCTGAAAACTGCAAACTGGACACTGAACACTGAAAACCGAAAACTGAAAACTGAAAGCGGCACACGGAACGCGGCACGGATTGCAAACAATGATTGGCGCAGCGCTCGGCTCGCATTCCGCGGTCGGACAAACGCATTGACGAAACGAATCGAGCGAACAGAGGGTAGAGGGTCGAGACCCCGGACCACAGGGTGAAGGGAAGGCGGGAAAAGATGAGAGGACAGACAAGAAAGACTGAAACGTGCAGGCGGTAGAGCATTGTACTTATGTTTTGGCGGAAACGGGTGGCCATCATGTGTACGTTTTCTTTTCGTCCTTCGGTTTCTCTTCTTTTCCCCTCCTTTTCTTTCTCTTTTTTTCTTTTTCTTTTCTTCTTTCTTTTCTTCTTTCTTTCTTCCCTTCTTACCCCCCTCACACACACGCCGAGGCAAAGACAAATTTCATAAAATTGGACGTCGGCTACAGACTAAACACAAACAAGCTGCTTCGGTCCTGTGCACCCTTCTGGAAACAAAAAACATGCAGCACGTAGAACGAATAGAAAGAAAACAGGCAAACTACAAACAAGACAAGCCAAGCCTCAGCCTCGGTTTCCCTCACACATTACCATGTCGTGTCCAGCGAAACACGCGGTCCCCCCTTCTCTCTCCCTCCTCCTCTCCAATATCAGGCTTTCCAGTTTTCTGTTGTTGTCCATCAGAGCCAAAACGCGAAACGGCAGACGTGGGGGAAGAGAAGAAAGAAACAAACAAACACATTGCAGAATGGACCGCATAAAACAAGGGAGAGGATGGGGAAAAAGGGGAAAAGGGAAAAAATAAGAAAAAATGGGGGACAAAAAACGCCGTTCCATCATGCCATCGTGTCTCTGCCGTGCTCGTCACGCACCACCTCCCCCCTTACCCTCACCCCATCTCCATTCCGTCGTCGTCCTCCTCCTCCTCCATCTCCGACTCCGCCATCTGCGACGCGTGGCTGCTGCTGACGCTCTCCTTACGCCGCGACAGCACGCTCCCGCTGTCCGAGAACCGCCCGCCGCCCGCCGCCACCGCGCCCTCCAGCGCCGACCCAAACAGGTCCACCTCGTCGCCGCCAATCACCCGGCCCTCCGGGTCGATCTCCTGCGACAGCTCCACAATCGCGCCGCGCGGCAGCCGCAGGAACCCCGGCGACCGCACAATGCGCCCCCAGTGCGTCAGGCAGAACGCCGCCGCCCGCTTGCGCAGCCACGGCTCGTTCGCCAGGCTCGCGCAGTGCCAGATGATGCACGCGTGCGCCACGTCCAGCTCCTTCGACAGCCGGTTCACGCACAGCAGCCGCAGGTGCGGGATGTTGTAGATGTTCGACATCACCAGCAGGCCCGCCACGTCCGCGAGGTCCGCCGTCACGTTTTGGGCTGCGCTGCTGCCGCCGCCGCCGCCGCCGCCCCTGTGGTCGCCCCGGCCGTTCTTGCCGCCGCTGGCGGTGGCGGGGTCGCCAGGACTCCGCCCGCGCTTCGTGCCAATCCCGCTGCCGCTCCCGCTTCCACCGCCGTCGAGGCCGTCGTCGCCCGGCAGCGCCGGGTCGATGCGGTCCGTGTACAGGTAGAACAAAAACGCCCGCACCACGCTGTACGGCTCCGGGATGTGCATCTTCTTCGTGTGGAACTCCGCCATCTGCGACGACCACAGCCGCGCAAAGTGCGGCCACCGCGCCTGCAGGATCAGCCGGTGCACGTGGATCGGCGGGCTCGTCGGCGCATCCGGCGACAGCCAGTGGCTGCTGCCGCCCAGCCCGCTGCCCTCTTTGGCGCGTCGTCGGCTGCTCGCCGTCCTCCTTGTACCGCCACGGCTGTCGCCGCCGTCGCCGTCGTCGTCGTAGCCGTCACCATCGCCGCCGCCGCCGCCGCCGTCGTCGTCGTCGTCGAGGTTGCCAGAGTGCGCCGTCACGATAAAGTCGGTGCCGCTGCCCGTCTCGGGCGGCTCGTCAAACAGCCGTGCCAGGTCCGACCCCAGCCCCTTGGACGGCGGGTCCACGTGCCGGATGCGCGACGAGGGGCGTGCCAGCAGGCCCCCCATGCCCATGCCGCCGCCGTGCGGGTCCGGCGGTGCATTGCCCAGGAACCCGTACCGCCGCAGGTCAATCTCCATGACGTCGCTCAGGTACTCCTCGAGCCCGTTGCCGCCCAGCTCCATCGTGCTCGTGTCCGTCGGGCACCCCAGCAGCCACGCCTTGGTGCCGTCCTCGTTGATCGTGCAGTAGTGCCAGCGGTAGCCCAGCTTAAAGACCTCGCGGCCCTCGGCCAGCTTCTGCCACCGCAGCGTCGCCAGGTCCAGCGTCGACAGCGAGCACTCGCGCGACGTGATCGTGGGCGCCGGCGTCACAAAGTCCAGCAGCATGCCCGACGAGTACACGTGGAAGTGGATGCCCGACCCCTGGTTGGGGATGTTGGGCCCCGAGAAGAACTTGAGCGCCGAGATCGACCCGGGCGCCGTCGGCGCGTACGACTTGATCTGGAACGACGGCGTGTTCACCTGCGCCGTCCGCGAGTTGGCCGCATACCCCGACGAGCCCACCGGCGACGACTGCGCCAGAGCATAGCCGGGCCGCGGCGAGCCGCTGCCGTGGCGGCCACCACCACCACCACCACCACCGCCGCCGCCACCAAGCCCGCCCGCGAGGAGGCCACCACCGCCGCCGCCGGGCCCGCCGAGCAGGCTCGTGCGGTCGTAGAGGCTGCCGATGACGGGTGGCGACTGGAAGGCGGGACTCCCCTTGAGGTCCAGCCACCACAGGTCGCTGACCTTGTCCATGTCCTCGCTCAGGCCACCAAACACCCAGACGCGGTCGCCCCAGATGTACGCCGAGTGGTCGAAGCGGCCGACAAACCGCCAGGCCCGCGACCAGCAGAACGTCTTGAGGTCCAGGTAGCAGATGTCGTCCAGCACGTAGTTGTCGTGGCCGGTGATGCCGCCAATGATAAACAGCTTGTCCTCGTGCAGCACGGCGGCGTGGCGCGCGCGGCCCTTGGGGATGGGGCCGGTCACCGCCGGCTGCGTCCAGTGCGCCGTCTTGAGATCAAACACAATCAGGTCCGACAGGTACGTGCGGTGCTCGTTCTCGCCGCCAAACACCAGCAGCTTGTCGCCCTGGTACAGCGTCGCCGTGTGGCCCATGCGCACGCCGGGGATGTCGCCGTAGTTGTCCACGAGGCTCCACTGCTGGCTGACGAGATCCAGCCGCAGCACGTGGTTGTACACCTCGTCCGTGTACTGGTCGAACCCGCCAAACGCATAGATCTGGTTGTTGCCGCAGTACGTCACCGACGCGTTGACCAGGCACGCCGGCCGCTGGCCGAGCGTGCGCGTCACCTTGGGCCGATAGCCGCCGCCGTCGGCGCCGCCCCCCCCGCGGTTCTTCATCGGCGAGTTGGGCATGATGTACGTGTTGTTGGACGAGGACGCCACAGAGGCGGGTGTGGCTATGCCGGAGCCAGAGCCGGAGCCGGGCGGAGCGAGGCTGTTGCTGTTGCTGTTGCTGTTGCTGCCTGCGGCCAGGAGCAGAGTCGCCGCAAAGACCGGCTGTGGTGCTGGCAGTGCCGCTGGAGCCGGGGGAGGTAGAGGAGGAGGCGGAGGGCCGCCGCCGAAGATGGATGCAAAGGCGCCGGGCGGCGACGGAGCGTGGGGAACGTTGCTGGTGCTGTTGCTGCTGTGCGCAGAAGAAGCGGAGGGGGACGACGAGGACGTAGGAAAGCTGTGATGGGGTCCAGGCGTCGGGGGCTGAGCCATGTCGTTTGCCTCTCTCTCCCGAGAGAACTATCTCCGCATGGCGTGCAAGGAAACGACGAGGATGGGATGTATGTGGCCGAGGTCGACGAGGGCGCGTCCAGGCAAGGCGAGTCGAAAGCGAGGCCGAATCGGAGACGAGGCTGACGAGGAGGAAGACGGATCGTGGGCGGGTTGCGACGGCTGAGCAAGAAGGCCCCGGCAGCGCAAGCGTATTCAGAGAGTGGAGCGACGCGGTGAGCAGGCGTAGGGATTGGGTTGCGATGGGGTCGCTGTTTGTGACTGCATCTCTCTCGCTGCCTGTCCGGGTTCCTTTTTGTTTGACGTCGTGGCTTTGGCGATGGCCAGTTGGTGGGGCAAGGCTTTTCCCCGTTCCGGCTGCGAGCGGAGCGCTGATTGGTGGGCTGCCGTGCACGGTTGCTCTGCATCAAACGAGGCGCAGACGGTGCCACATGCACGTGGACAGTCACGTTGGTGGTCACGTGGTATTTCACTACGCAGCGCAGACATCGCCGACACGAAGAAACTTTGGCCGTTTGTGGTTCAACTACAAAGACACTGGCTAGAAACACAGAAACACGCTCTCTCCTTTGATTTTCGCCTGTCCGACATCCTCCACCGCGTGCGCACAAAACCCGTCGTCTAGTACGTGGCCGCGAGCCGCTGCACCAGATACTTGCCGGTGTTGACGGCCTCATACTTCTTCTCCTCCTCGCTCGTATATGTGCCGGGAATGGCCTCGATGTGGCTCTTGAAGTTGGGGTTGCAAAAGTACCTGGCAAGAAGTTAGCTGTGAGACGTCCTCGTAGTAGCTCAGATGTCCACACGCCACACGCCGAGGCGTCAAGGGCCACTCACGCGACGCTGTACCGCGGCGGGTACGTATCGCCCGTGGGCGCGGACGGCGGCTCGACCACGCGGTGGATGGTGCTCTTGATGGTGTCGTTGCTCCAGCGCGCCAGCAGGTCGCCCGCGTTGACGACAATGGTGTCCTCGATGGGCGTCGCGTCGACAAACTTGCCGTTGGGGCTCTTGACCTGCAGGCCGCCGCGGCCGTCCTGGAACAGCAGCGTGATGGAGCCGTAGTCCGAGTGCTCGCCCGCGCGCACCTGGTTGGGGTTGTGGCGGAACACGTCGCGGCTGACGGCCGGGTAGTGCAGCAGCCGCAGCGTGTTGTCGCCGACGTCGACAAAGGCGTCAAAGTGGCCCGCCGGCAGCCCCATGCCCACGGCAATCGCCCGCATCACCTCGACGTGCACGGCCTTGCACTGCGCGTGGAAGTCCGTCATCGTGTCCTTGAAGCCGCCGACGGCGGCCGCCACGGCGGCCGCCGTCGTCTCGTCGGGCCACTGGTTGGGGTACTCGTCCTCGTCGTCGCGCCCAATCTCGATGCTCTCCTTGATGTCCGGCACCGCCTCCTTGAGCTTGGCCACCGCCGCGAGGTCCTGCAGCTGCGTCACCTTTTCGCGGCCGGGCGCCGAGTACCCCCGGTTGGCCTCGGGCGTCGTCCAGCCCACGGCCATCTTCTCCTCCAGCGGCAGCTCGAAGAACCGCGCCGACATGTCAAAGACGTGCTTGCGGGTCGCCGGCGCCACGGGCGTGTTCTTGAGGTAGACGAAGCCCGCCGTCTGGAAGCCGTGCAGGATGGCCTTGGCCGTCTCCAGGCGCTGGTCGTCGGTGCCGTTGAGGAACTTGGACAGGTCGATGAGCTGGCGAGGCGGGGGGGGGGGGGGGGGGGGGGGGGGGGGTTGTGGCGTGGGGCAACATGTGGGCGGTTTGGACAGCCGGAC
>JADHKO010000187.1:0-18435 GCA_019925425.1 Ophiostoma pallidulum | reverse complement strand
CGGGGCGCCGCCGCCCCGCGCCGCCCGCGCCCCCCCCCCCGCCGCCGCCCGCCCCCCCGCCCCCGGCCCCCCCCCCCCCCCCGCGGAGTGTTAGACCTGCGTCAAACTGGTGCATGTCTCGCACGCATCCGACATCAAGGAGTCCAGGCTTACCGGGATCAACAGCCCATCGTCTGAAACGGCGGCTTTCTCCATGGTGCACGGCGAAAGAAAGGAAGGTGGTGATTGTTGAAGAGGGTGATCTTGGGAGATGGCTATGCTACGGTCGTGTTGAAGAGCGGCCGGGGATGGGAACGGGCGGCAGGCGAAATGGAGAGAGAAAGAAAAGAAAAAATTGGACGGGTGACACATGGGCAGGGAGAGATAGTTAGAAATACCCGTCCACACGGCAGATCAACGAGCTGGGCGCGATACACACAACAAGAGGCCAAGGCTTTGCTGGCCACCCATCGGCCACTTCCGACAGGTCTTCAGGCGATTTCGAGAAGTTCGAAGCGACATCTCCACGCGTCTGTTTCTACGACACCAAGTACCATTGCACGCTACGGGGTGAGTGCGGCGAGCGGCTATCGGATCTCAGGCCACTGCACTCACAGCGAAGCCCCGAGCGCCAAAGTTGCTCGATATAGATACTTTGCAAACGTCTATTACACATCGCACGAGCAGGAGAGGCAAAAGACGCCCCTCTTCCCGGGCGGCGTGTTAGCTGATAAGCGGGGTGGTGGTGGCCGCAACGAGATAAGGGATCGAGTGAGGGGCACCGAGGCCCAATGCACGAAATCTGAGTGGTTGGGCAGAGGCAAACAGCCTGCCGGGAGTTGGTCGGAAGCTCCGCCTGGGGCCAGGCCAGACTCTTTGTCTCGCCGGAGACTGCGCCAAGAAGGAGGCAGGTGCCTGGCCTTCATGGGGAATTGCGTGCAGGATGGAGAGGTCCGACTATCTCGTGCCCCATTTCGCGGGCCCGTTCTCGTATCGACGCGAAGTGAGACAGATGGGGGGCCACAGTTGGACGACGACGACGGCGCAACAAAAGCCCCGGAACGGTGTTGTAAACTGCAGGAGTTGCTTCGGGGGGTTGTAAACTAAAAGGCCGACTACTATAATAGGAAGCCACGACCGAAGTGCCGACCGAAGTGCCAGGTTGACAACCAGCATCCCATCAGACAGGGCAAGAGCGATCCATCACGGCATAACGCATCTCAAAGAATACAAACAAAACAGCACAGGAGCCCCTCGCCTTTACCTACCCCCCCCCCCCCCCCCCCCCGCTATGGCGTCCAAAACACCCGTCGTGGACGTCCACACCCACATGTACCCGCCAGAGTACATCCAGATCCTCGAGTCCCGCGATGCCATCCCCATTGTCCGCGCGTTTCCCGGCGCCACCGACCCGCGCATCGTCCTGCTGTCGACGGAACTGGCGCCCCTGAAAGAGGCCGAGGCTAAGGCGGCCAAGGGCGAGACGCCAGCGCCCGCCTCGTTGCCCGGCCGGCCGCTCACCAGCCACTACGCCTCCGTCGCCCAGAAGATCCACTTCATGGACACCCACGGCATCGACGTCTCGGTGCTGTCGCTCGCCAACCCGTGGCTCGACTTTGTCGACGCGGACCAGGCCGGCGGGCTTGCGGCGTCTGTCAATGCCGGCTTCTCGGCCATGTGCAAGGCACACCCCGGCCGCCTGTTCTTCTTTGCCGCCCTGCCGGTGACGGCGCCGCCCGCCGTGCTCCTCCAGACGATCAGAGACGTCGGCCGCCTGCCCTACTGCCGCGGCGTCATCCTGGGCACCGGCGGCCTCGGCAGCGGCCTCGACGACCCGGCCATGGAGCCCGTCCTGGCCGCCCTGGCCGACGCCGGCCTCATCATCTTCCTGCACCCCCACTACGGCCTGCCCGGCGAGGTGTGGGGCCCCCGCGGCGGCACCACCGGCGAGTACGGCCACGTGCTGCCGCTCGCCCTGGGCTTCCCCATGGAGACCACCATTGCGGTGACGCGCCTGTTCCTCGCCGGCGTCTTCGACCGCCTGCCCACGCTGCGGCTCCTGCTCGCCCACAGCGGCGGCACGCTGCCCTTCCTGGCCGGCCGCATCGACTCGTGCGTGCGCCACGACGCCCACCTGTGGAAGGCCGCGCAGACGCGCCGCAGCATCTGGGACGTGCTGCACGAGCAGGTGTACCTGGACGCCGTCGTGTACTCGGACGTGGGGCTGCGGGCAGCCGTCGCGGCCTCGGGCGCCCAGGGGCTGGATCGGCTCATGTTTGGCACTGACCACCCCTTCTTTCCGCCGCTGGGCACGGACGAGCAGGGCGAGTGGGAGAGCGTGAGCATGAACGCCGACGCCGTGTCCACGGCCCTGGGGGACGGCACCGACGCGGCCAAGGCCATCATGGGCGGCAATGCGGCGCGGATCTTCCGGCTGCAGGAGGGCGAGCAGGAACAGGCATAGCCGCTCAGAAAGGGCCTAGAAATCTCTTGTCATAAAATAAAACTGTATATACCCCATCGTATCTCATTCTCTCTCTCTCTCCACATAATATCACGCTATTTCTCTTTCGATGCTCGTGCTTCTCCCTTTCCTTCGTTTCTTGCCCCCCATTCCGTCCCCACACTCACACGCCGCCGCCAAAGTTCATCTTCAGCGCAATCGACGGCTGCCCGTTGCTGCTCGCCGCGGGCTTGGCCGCCTCGGCCTGCCGCCCGGCCTTGATCACCTCCTCCATAAACGAGCGCTGGCTCTCGTTCAGCCCGCCCACCACGCTGCGGAACGAGCCCGGGTCTGCCGACGCCAGCTCCAGCAGCCGCCCGCTCGTTTCCTTGTAGATCGTGTCGCGGTCCGCCTCCGCGGCCGCCCCGACGTCGGCCTCGTCCCGGGCGTGCGGCGACGACGACGAGCCCAGGTTCTCCTCCTGCCACTTTTCCAGCTCGCCCGCCGCACAGGCCAGCAGCGCCGGCAGCACCAGCGCCATCGCGACCGCCACCGGCGTTCGGTGTGCGGCGCCGCTCTTGTTGGCGGTGTGCGCCGCCTGCGCTACGAACGCGCTCAGCGTCTGGGCCACCAGGCTGCGCGCCTGCTCCGGGTCCTCGGGCTCGACATTGGTCACAAACGCCAGCAGCCGCGGCAGCAGGTATCGGCCGATGCTCTGGTCGGCCGCCGAGTTGCGGGTATGCAAGAGCAGCGAGCGGCAGCAGTTGGCCGCAATTTTGGCGGTCTAAAAAGTTAGTAAGAAGGAAAACCACCTTCAACGACGCGTGGAGGAGAGAAGGGAGAGTCAGGCCCGGCGGGGAGGGGGGGGAGGTACCATTCGGTCCGTCAAGCAGTCGAGGAGCTCGTCGAGGAACCGCGCAACAAGCGGGTCGTTGGCGGACAGGTTGTTGTTGGGCCCGGCCGTGAAAAGAATCGTAATGGCCAGCAGCGAGTTCTTGACGCACGCCAGCGACGTCGGCGCCTCGCGCTTCTGCGCCGTCAGGTACACCGACAGGAAGCGGCGCAGGCACCCCCGCATCTGGGCGTCGGTCTGCTCGTCGCTGGACGCCGCCGTCGCCGTCGCCGTCGCCGTCGCAATGAACCGCTTGAGGGTGGGCAGCGACTGCGGCACCACCACCTCCTGGCAGGCGGGCGTGGCCAGGATGGTCGCAAAGATGTGCACGAGGCACGCGTGCAGGTCCGTCCGAATCACGGCCGGGAACACCTCGGCGGCGTCGACGAGCGCCCCCAGCGCCGTGTTGACCAGCAGAAGCACGGCCTCTTCGGTCATGTGGTAGCGCATGGGCGGCGGCGGCGGCGGCAGCACCGATCCCGCCGAGCCCGGCGCTGGGTCCGACGACGACAGAGCGGGCAGCAGGCCGGACAGCACCAGCACAATAATCCGCGTCAGCTCAAAGAGCTGCTCAATGTCCTCGGAGAGCTCGCCCGTCTCGGGCTGCTCGCGCGTGCGCGCCGCCGGGTGCACCAGGCAGAGGGCGCGGGCAATCTCGACAATCACCCCCTGCACGTCGAGGCCCTCGGTCAGCACCAGGCGGTCGAGCAGGTCCATGGTCTCGGTGAAGATGGCGTCGCGGTAGATGGCCTGGCCGGACACGCTGGGGTGCAGAATCTTCTTGAGCGCCCGCAGGATCTCGAGCGTCTGGCCAGGCGTCGCCAGCGAGTCGGCGTGGCCCTGCCGTGCCGCCAGCGCCTCGAATGCGATGCCAAACAGCACGAAGAAAAAGGCCACCGGCTCGTCACGGTAGTTGATGTCGGCGGTCTTCACTGTCCGGCCCCGGCCGCTTCCGTCATTTCGGGACAGCGACGACGAAGCGACAGCCTTGCCTTCGTTTTGGCCCTGGCTGATGCTTTTGCCGCTGCCGCTGCCGCCGTTGATGCCGTCGTCGCTCGGCGCGTCGGCCAGCTTGCCGTCGAGCGCGTCAAACACAAACTCGCTGTCCTGCTCAATCAGGCTCGCAATGGCGTCCACCAGCTTCAGCCAGGCGTCCTGGTAGAAGGCGAGGAGCGTCTCGCGGTTGAGCGCCGCGTAGATTGTGTCGAGGCTGCCCGAGAGCGAGGGGGGCCCCAGCGTCATGGAGATGTCCGGCTCGAAGCGCAGCCGTGCGAACTCGCGCAGCGACTCCAGCCACAGCGGCGTCAGCTTGCCAATGTGCGGCCGCAGCACGTCCACGAGGTACTGCTGCTCGAGGCTGGCCACCTGCAGCTCGGCCCAGGCGGCAAACACAGACATCTTGACCATGACCTGGGCGTTGGCGCTGAGGCCCTTGAGGTCGCCGATGCCCGCGCCCCGCTCGTTGTCGGTGGTGAAATTCTCGAGGGCGCCGACGAGCGTCTTGAGGATGCGGCCCATGCGGTCGACGTCCGTGACAATGCCCGTCGCGACAAAGGACGCGCAGACGTGCACGGCCTCCGACGCCAGCTCGGGCGAGGAGTCGGCCGCAAACGCGGGCGTCAGCGCCGAGCTGATCTGTGCCTGGTACTGCTCGAGGATCATGGCCTCCTCGAAGTCGGGGTCGGGCATCTTGCCAAACATGCGGAGCAGGGCGCCGATGATCTGGAGGCCCCAGATGCGCTGCTCGAGGACGGACGAGGTCGACGCCGAGAAGGCCATGCGCACGACGTCGGCAATCTTGCTCTGGAGCGCGGCCTGCGCCGGTGAAATGTCGCCGCCGACGCTCGCCGTGGCCGCCGCATCCTGGCCGACGAGAAGGAAGACCTCGCCGAGCAGGCTCAGCACAAAGGCGGTGATCTGCCAGCGGAGGGGCTCAACGTCGGAGCCTCCGCCGTTGGCTGCCGATGCAGCGGCCGTGGCCGCTGCTGCCACCGCCGCGTCCGAGGAGCCCAGCGCGCCCGCTGTCGGCGCACTGCCAGCCGAAGCGCTGCCAGCCGCCCCGCCGGGCGCACCACTGCCACCGCCGCCGCTTCCCGATGCGCCGCCGGGGCCACTCGGCTCGTCGCCGTCGTCCTTGTCGGCGCCATCACGGTCGCCGGAACCGAGGCCGGCCACCTCTTCGTCCTGGAGGTCGAGGGCCGTGCCCCGGTACGCGTTTTTGCGGAACGTGGCCGCCAATCGGGTTGTCTCGGGGGCCTTGGGGCGGGTCATCTTGAGCACGCGCTGGAACCGCAGCAGCCAGCTGGCGGTGTCCTGGAGGCACGTCTGGCGCATCCAGTTGCGCAGGATGTTGCGGATGCCGTCGTGCGACGGGTGGCGGTCGAGGACGAACCACAGCTGGTCCTCCATGCCCGGGTTGGCGGCGGCCATGACCTCGTCGGCGTTGCGCTTCATCAGGTTGTAGAGGCCGTCGACGGCGGCGTCGCGCAGGGCCTGGTGGTCGGACAGCATGTAGCGCTGGAGGAGCTTGACGTAGTCCTTGAAGTCGACATAGCCCGGGGCATAGAGCGACAGGTGCTCCAGGCAGTCGAGGCTGGCGCACTGGACCTGGCGGTCGTCTTCGTCCTGGAACTGGCGGACGAGCGTGAAGATGAGCTCGCGCGACTTGGTGGTCTCCTGGAGGTCGGGGCCCAGCACGTTAATCAGGGCGTCGACGCAGCGGGCGATGGCGGCGGTGGTGCTGAGGTCGAGCTCGAGGTTCATGGACACGGCCGACGCAACCTCGGCATGGTGGTTGTCGGAGCCGTACAGCTGGGCCAGCATGCCGAGCGTGCTGGACACGTAGCTCGAGAAGGTCAGGCCGGCGGCGTCCGAGGCGCGCGCAAAGGCCTCGAGGGCCCAGAAGTGCACCGTGGGGTGCGGGTCGTTGCACAGCGACATGAGGATGCCCAGGATGGTCTTGAGGTGGTAGCCGGCGGCCATGCCGCCGACCTTGGTCTGGATGCAGCCCAGCGCCATGGCGCAGCCGGCGCGCGCGCTCGGCTCGCGGTTGACCACGATGGTGTCGACGAGGTACTTGATCTCGTGGCTGGTAAAGGCGTTGCCACAGGCGTTGCACAGGCGACCAACGGCGGCGTAGCCGATGCTGCGCACGTACTGGTCGGGGTCGATGACGAAGCCGCGGATGAGGTCCTGGAGCAGCTTCTCGACTTTGTGGTTGGTCACGTTGCCCGGCGGCGCCTGCGTCTCCTTGACGGCCACCTTGAGCGTAGAGAGAAGGGCAACAGCCACGTTGACGCTGATGGCCGCTTTGCGGCCGGGATCGCGCTGCAGGGAGCCGGCGGACATGAACGTGGCCACCTGCTCCAGGACGCTCTCCTGGACCTTGGCCGGCGTGAGCGGGAAGACGTAGGCGAAGAGCTGGATCGCCAGGTTGACAACTTCGGTTGCCGGCGGGTCGGGAAGCAGCGACGACGCCTTGTCGGCGGCGCGGATCTTGTCGTCCTCGCCGCCGCCGCCGGCACTAATGCCATTGCCGCCGCCAGTGCTGCCGCTACCGCCGCCGCCGCCGCCGCCGCTGCCGCCACTGGCCTCGCCACCGCGGACAGCGCCGTTGGCAACGTACAGAAGCGAGGCATCGTGCTCAAACGCGCCGCAGACGGGCGACAGGAGCAGGCTCTCAATGATGCCCTCGGGGCCGGCCGTCTCGTCCAAGGCAGACAGCAGCAGCTGCTGCTGCTCTTCTTCGAGGGCGTTCTTCTCGTGCTGTCCCAGCAAGCCCCGAACGCGGAAGCCGGACACGAGACCGGTGACGCCAAACCCGGCATTGTCGGCGACGTCCCAGATGGTCTCGAAGGTGCCGGCGGCGGTGGCGATGGAGGCGCTGAGCGAGCCGGCGCCGTAGTTGTCGGGGTCGGCAAACAGCGAGATGACCAGCGTCAGCAGGTTGGACTGGAGCAGGGCCTCGCTGCCGCCGGCGGGCGCCAGGTTGATCAGGCGCAGGTAGCACTGCAAGACGCGGCGCTGCACCATGACGTCGAGGTCGTGCAGCTGCAGCGCGGGGGTCAGGCGCTGCGCAATGTCGTCGGTCACGCGCTTGGCCGGGAGCGTCTTCAAGAAGGCGGTCGTGTGCTGCAGCATGGCGGCGATGCGCTTGGACACGTCGACGGTGAGCAGGCGGCTGTTGTACTGCAGGAAGGCGAGGATGGAGCCCAGGGCGCAGTCGCGCACGTGGGTGAGGAACGAGGTCTCCAGGTAGTTGCGGGACGCAATGTTGTCCTTGGCCAGCGGCTTGGGCAGGGCGTTCTTCCAGAGCAGCAGCATCTGGGACAGGTGGATCTTGACAAAGTTGGGGCCGAGCGACATGAGGCCGCCGATGAGGATCCAGGCAACCTGGATCTGGACGCTGGCGACGCGCAGCTCCAGCTTGCCGCTCGTCTTGAGCAGGTTCGTGGCCATGGTCAGGACGCGGCTGTTGATGTCCACCGACCCGTAGAGGGGCCGCTGGGGGCTGGCGCTGAGCGTGGCGGCGAGGCCGTAGGAGAAGCCGAGGCAGCGCCGGTGCTGGTGGGTGCTGCCGCCGCCGGCGCCGCTGATCTGCCCCAGCTCGCGGCTGAGGCTGTTCATGCACACGGAGAGGCAGGGGAGCAGCTGCTGGGGGCAGGCGAGGACAAAGGCCTTGAGGCAGGCAGCGGCGTGCACCTGCACGCTGTAGGTGGGGTGGGGGAGCAGCTGCAGCAGGCCGTCGCGGCACGACTCGGCAAAGCCGTTGGCGGCCGACCCGAGCGCGCCGATGAGCGAGGCGAGCGCGCCCAGCGTCGCGACGAGCGTGTGCTTGCTGGGCTCGGGCCGCTCCTTGATGACCTGCGGGTAGTTCTTCAGGATGTCGTTGACGAGGGCCTTGGCCGCGGCAACCTGGCCGGCCTCGCTGAGGATGCGGCGCCCAACAATGTCCTGCACGATGGTGTCGACGATGCGGCGCGAGACCAGCAGACGGTAGCGGTTGTTGGCGATGTTGGCGTGGCCGAGCAGATCGACCGTCAGGTTCTCAATGATGCGCAGGTAGTTGAGCTCGACGGCCTTCTCGCCGAGGCGCTGCAGCACGCGGCCGTAGCAGATGCCGAGGGCGGCGCGCGCGCGGTTGGTGGTCGACAGCTTCACGTAGTGCGTCGACAGCGTCTTGAGCATGTCGGCGAGGGGCAGCGACAGCATGTTGTGGCTGCCGCGGGCGGGCCCGGGGCTGCTCGAGCGCGAGGCGGGCAGGTCGTCGTCGTCCTGCAGACCGGCCGGGATGGTCGACTGTCGCTTGAGCGCCCGCGGCCGTGCTGGCTTCCGTGTCGACATGGCCCTCGCGAGGCCGCTGCCGCCGCCGCCACCGCCGCCGCCGCCACCATCGCCGCCACCGCCACCGTGCACAGACTCGGCGTAGCCCTTCACCATGGCCTCCACGAGGCAGTCGGCGGCGGCGCGGCGCACGTGCGGCGAGACGGCATCGATGGTCTTGAAGATGGTCTTGCTGAGGCTGTCAAAGTCGCTCGACGTGTCAAAGTACGTCGTGCACCGCACGAGCGCGATCAGGCAGCGGCACGCGGCCACGCACACGAGCGCGCCCTTGTCGCCGGAGGCGTGGTTGCGCGCCTGCTTCCACATGTCGCGGGCGAGGCCCTCGTCGGTGCTGGTGCCGATGCACGTGACGAGCTTGGCAAAGGCCGTGAAGACGGCGGCGCGCAGGCCCGCGTGGTGCTGGGCGGCCTTGAGCATCTTCATGAGCGTGGCGGTCGTCAGCTGGTGCAGGCTGATGGCGCTGTCGCCGGCGGCGCCAAAGACGTCGCCGAGACAGACAACGGCGGCGTGCTTGGTGCGGTTGGACGCCTCGGCGGCCGAGGCACCGCCGTCGACGGCGCGCACCTTGATGCCGCCGCTGGCAATGACGGCATTGAGGTCGTTGATGGTCTCGAACAGCAGCTTGCGGTCGCCCGTGCCCAGGACGTGGGCCAGGCAGCGGCCGAGGGTGTTGCGGACGACGCGCGAGGGCGGCGGCGTGGCGAGGTTGAGGATCTTGAAGATCTCCTTCTTGAGGTAGAACTGCTGGGCCGTGCAGTCGTCGGGCGCGAGGTGGCGCACGTGGGCGTCGAGCGTGGCCGCAAACTGCAGCAGCGTGAGCTCCTGCTGCTCGGGCGGCACGTTTGCGAGGTGCGTGGTGTCGAGCTCCGGGTTGGGCGAGGTCGAGGCGGGCGCCGCGTTCATGGCCGCAGAAGCCGCCGAGGCAGCGGCAGCAGCGACGGCAGCCGCATCGTCAATGCCGCCGCTGCTGGTCCGCGGGCCATCGGGGGCCGGCGAGGCAGCTGCCGACATGAGGGCCGGAAGCGGGAGGGAGGGAGGGGGGGGGGGGGGGAAGGGGGGAGGGGGTTGAAAAGGGGCAATGTTCGAGGAGGGCTTCACGGAGGGGGGGGGGAGGGGGGTTGTCGACGAGACTGGCGGGAGAGAATGGATTGCTAGGACGGAAGGGAAACCACCTGCGTCTGTGTTGCTGGCAGAAACGGGTGCTGCTGCGTGGCAGCCGTCGGGATCCCAGAGGGGTGGGCGTTTCTCCAAGCCCAGGTCGTGCGGTGTGTGTCGAGTTGCTTCGTTTAGCGGAGCGGTGTTGTTCGCCTGATGTTCTTTAGGGGGGCACAGTTGGCGGCGGCGGGCCAATCAGGCGTTGCACGTCTCGCCGGGCCCCGCCTAAGCTTCCCTGACCAACGGTGTAAATAGCGGGCCGGCCTGTCAGGGCAAAACTCTGCGCCACAGGGCTGTTTTGCGTGTAAGATACAGTGGCTTGGGCGCTGTCGACGACAGGCCACCCGCACAACGACGACCGAGCCGGCCGACCATTGCGAGACGACCCCGGAGCCTCGTTGCCAAGCACACCGGCACCACAATGGCTCCAGCGGTTTCGGCTACCATGGCAGGCCTGCGGCCACTCGCTCAATCCGCCTGGAAGCGGCTCGTCTGCGCCCAATGCCGCCGCAGCCTCGCGACCTCGCCGCCGCTCGCCAGCGGCCACAACCGGTGGTCCAAGATCCGGCATGAGAAGGGCGCCGCCGATGCCAAGAAGACGGCCCTGCGCAGCAGCTTTACCAAGACGCTCACGCTCTACTCCCAGAGTGCGTCGTCCCCCGTGTGGTCCCAGTGTGCGTCCTCCTGCTGACATCCTTTCCCCCCCTCCCCCCAAACCCAGTGTATGGCCCGGATGTCGGCCTCAACCCGCAGCTCGCCGCCACCGTGAGCACGGCCAAAAAGGCCGGCGTGCCCAAAGCCGTCATCGAGGCGGCCATTGCGCGCGGCCAGGGCCGGTCGGCCGACGGCGTGCGCCTCGAGAGCGTCACCTGCGAGCTCATGGTGCCGCCGTCCGTCGCGCTCATCGTCGACCTGGAGACGGAGAGCAAGGCGCGCGCGCTGCAGGAGCTGAACACGATTGTGCGGAAAAAGGGCGCGGCCATGAAGTCGACCAAGTTCTTTTTCACGCGCCGCGGCCGCGTCGTGTTCGGCCGGCCCGGCGCCGACCTCGACGAGGGGGGGGCGGCGGCAGCCGAGGAGCAAGACAACAAAGACGACGTCGACAAAGGATCTTCTGCGTTGCCTGCGTCGCCCTCCCCCGTGTCGGCTGACGACATCCTCGAGGACGCCATCGAGGCCGGCGCCGAGGATGTCGAGACCGACGACGACGGCAACATTGTCGTGTGGACGCCGGCCAACCAGACGGCGCCCGTCGTGGACGCCATCGCCGGCGGCGCGTTCAAGGGCGTGCTCGCCGTCGTCAGCGCCGACACCATCTACGCGGCCAACGAGGACACGCGGGCACCGCTCGGCGGCAGCGCCAGCGCCAGCAGTGACGGCGGCGATCACGACGACGACCTGCGGAGGCTCGTGGAGCTGGTCGCCGCCCTGCGCAGCTACCCGGACGTGCGCGCCATCTACTCCAACGCGGCGCAGGGCGAGGCGCCGGACGACGTCTGGCAGCAGCTCGCACAGGACCTGGACTGGTAGGGGCGTCGGGCGCATATGGAAAGGGGGAAAAAAAAGCAGCTGTATGTACATTGAAGAGAGAGAAGATTTTGAATTGGGCGGCTCGATGAGGAATGTCCATCTATGTACATATATGTGTGTGGGTGTGTCTGCCCCTCCTGTAGGCATAAAAAGAAAACATGCAAAGCAAATTCGTAACGGGACAAGATTCATGTCCAAGACCAAAGAAACGTGTCCGTCCCCCCCTTTTTTTCGATTTTGTGGCAGCTCCCGCGCCCGCCCCGCGCCCACCCTGGCACCCTAAACGCCTCGAAATGATCGGTATCATCGCTTTCTCTTTGTCTCTTTTTCTGTCGCCCCGTCCCCCGGGCTCACCCGTCTAGTTGGTCTCGTCGCTCGCCGGCGGCTGCTGTGCCTGCCGCGCCGCGTCCTCGGCCAGCCGCCGGTCGCGCTGGTACAGCCGCCGCGCGCGCAGCCGCTGCAGCTCGGAATGGATCTCGTCGCGGTCCATCGGGATGCGGTTCGCGTTCTCGGGCTTGGGCCAGAAGTCGGGCACGGCAAAGCGCTCGTCCAGGTTGGTGCCGAAGTAGTACATGATGCTGATGGGGAAGAGGAGGTACATGCCAAACTGGGCGAGGGGGGGGGCAGGCACGTAGGTCAGCAACTGCAGTAGAAAAGGAGATGCCGGGTGCGCCGGGTGCGCCGGGCGTGCCGCGGGCAGAGGAACGCACCTTGAAAACTTCGAGATTCAGGCCGCCCATGGTTGCGGTTCGGCCGGGCGGCGCGCGGTGATGCTGGTACGGAGGGGGGGGGGGGGGGAAAGGGGGGGTTCAGACGTCAGACCAGGCGGTTCAAGGTTGGGCGAGAGCAGACAGCGTTGCAGGTTGTCCGGGGCCAGTTCAGTTTGCTCGCCGGGCAGTTTGCAGATGTCGAACTAAGTGGAAGCAGACGCTGATGCAGCCCGCAGCGAAATGCGAATTAGCCCATTGGCGGCCCATTTTTTACTGAAAGCTAGAGCCGTGCAGCGCTGTCGATATGCACTGTGTCCGGGCCTGTTTTTCAAAAACAACGACAGTGCCTAGAAAACGCAGCGGCACTGTACCGGTCGCCGCATGCCGTGGCAAAAAACCTGTAAGAAAACATTGCTTTTTTGTCGCTCTTATGCTCACTATTAATGTATCGTATACTACATGGAGGACAGTCTCTACATATATAATACTGCCTGATTTCCAACCCGCACAGCCCAGTTACCCAGAAAGACACAAGACCAAAGACCCGACCCGTAAACCGCAGCTCGCAGCTTTTTCTACACAAAACAACTCCCCGCAACCCCCGCCGAGGTAAATAAAAAGCAAGGCCATATCCCAAACGAACACCAGGAAAAGGAACGAAGAAAGAGGAACGAAGAAGGAGGAACCGATATGGCTACCTCCGGTCGAGGTGCCTCTTCTTGTCGGGACAGCTCTTCGTCACGCGCCACGCCGCAATGCCGCGGCGCCCGACGACGCGGGCGAGCGTGTTCCACACGCCGTCCTCGCCCCAGTCCAGGTCGTCGAGGTTCAGGTGCTGGCGGTAGCGCCACACCTCGCGGAACCGCAGCCCCTCCAGGCCCTTGTTCGGCAGGTACGGGTCGAGCCAGGTCGCCGACAGCGGCGCGAGCAGGTAGGTGCCGTTCTTCTCCTTGAGGTATTCGTTGTTGCGCCGGTCGGCCGGCGTGTCGCACGTGGCCAGCGCCGCCAGCTGCGCCATCAGCGTGTCGCCGGGGATGCCCATGACGTCGCGCGTCTCGAGCACCTCGTTCTTGCCGTTGAGCAGCCAGATGGGCGGGCTGTACGTCTTCCACCAGACCGCCTGCGTGGCGTCGGGCTGCCGGCTCATGAAGATCTGTGTGGGCACGACGCCGCCCTGGTGGTAGACGCCCATCAAGACGCCGAGCGCCGCGTTGAAGGCGATCCAGGCGGCGACCCAGGCGTTGCGCAGGCGCGGGCTGCGCGGCAGCTCCACCGACGAGAGGATGAGCGGAATCGTCGGCAGCAGGAACCGCGCCTCTTGGTGCTGGAAGATGGACAGCACGAAGATGCCGGACACCGCCGAGTACAGCCGGACGGAGAAGTGCGGCTGGAGGAGGAGAAGCACGGTCGCCGGCCCAATGAGCAGCGGCAGGTTCGCGAGCAGGTGCTGGTACCACGGGTGCAGGCCGTGCTCGGCGAGGTTGGCGGGCGACATGTTGTACATGAGATTATTAAGCGGCGTAACGATCGGGCGGAAAAGGAGGTCTCCCCAGGAGATCGGGTGCGCCGTGTAAAACGCCGTGTCAAAGGCAATGGCGACGATCGTCGTGCAAAGGCTCGACATGGCCATCACTGCAAAAGATAAAGGTCTGTGGGGGATTCGAAGTTAGTGTCGTCTCTTCCCCCCCCCCCCCCCCCTTTGCAAAGGACTGGCCCCCCTTCCCCGACGTACCTATGAATAAAGTAGGGTATTAAACGAAGTCCAGGTATTAGTAAAAAGGCAGGGAAAGTAATTCTGTTGAAAACTCCAAACACCACGACGATCCCCAGAATCGCGGGGGCCAACAGCGGCACGCGATCCTGCTGCAGAGGAACGTTAGCCAAGAAGGAAGAAGGAAGAAGGAAGAAGGAAGAAGCAAGAAGCAAGAAGCCGTTGTCTTTGCACAACCCAGGGGGGGGGGGCGTTTCATACCCGTCCGGCAACGATGCGGTCAATCAACACGAGACTCCAGGCGACGACAAGCGTCTCGACCGAGTTCGAAAAGGTGTGCGTCAGGTACGTCCAGGTCACGTAGGACGAGGCCACGAGCAGCACGGCAGTCTGGCGGTGGCGCTTGGCCGGCACCAGCTCGTAGATTGCCCAGTCCAGGAGAACAAAGTTCATGACGAACATGAGCAGGCGCAGGACCCAGAAGACAACATGGGGCGGGATCTCGCCGTCGCCACCGTTGCCGATCCAGAGCCAGCGCAGGAGGAACATGGGAAGCCCGTAGACCGGCCACAGCGGGAACACGCTTCGGACCGGGTGGTCGCTGGTGAACTCCCAGGTCAGTCGGACGGGGTAGCTGAACACCTCGCCTGCAGCACACGGGTCAGGTTAGAAAGGGTTAGCAGCATAGAAAGGAGGGGGAGACAATGTATCATGAAGGGGCGCCGCTTGGGACAGCGTGCCGGGCCAGCGCAGAGAATGCGCACCCGCGCGGACGACGCGAGCTCGACGTACCAGCAATCACTTCGGGGCCCTGGAAGTTCTCGTCGGGGTGCAGGTAGCTGGGCGACATTGCGAACCACAGCCGCACCAGGACGAGGAGGAGGTATGTTCGGCGCCACATGGTGGGCGCGTGGGGTGTGGGTGGGTGGGAGGTTGGGACGGTGGACGGTGGACGGTGCGAGAGGCGCCACACGATGGGAGAAGGGAGTTTCTGTGTCGAGGACAGTTGAGGACAGTCGAGTGTAGACGAGACGACGGCGCACGGGCGCGAGAACACAACGCGCGCGCGTCGGCGGTCGAGTCGAGTTGCGAGAGGAGGAGCACAGCGCGAGGCTCGGCGCGCGTACAAGTGAAGGGCCACTGTCTCGAAAGGGCAGAGGGCGGAGGCGTGCAGGCGACAGAGAGGCAAGAGGAGAAAGCGAAAGGAGGCTCGAGGAGCGTCAACGTCGAACGTCGACGACGAGGGGCGAGGGCGGCCGTTACTTTAGGACGTCGGGGGCGGCAGAGTCGCAAACAGATTGTCACCGCGCTCGGGCTGCGGCGACAACAGCAACGGCATCGTCAGTAGATGGATAAGGCCACAGGACGACGCAGAGGTACCATGGTGGTGATGGCCTCTGCAGATGGCGTCGGGAGTCGGTGAGCGGGCGGCGACGCAGAGGCGGTGGTGGTGGTGGTGGTTGCGGTGGTGCTTGTCGGGCTGGGAAAGACCGAACGAGGGAATGGGGGAGATTTTGGCGCGGCTCGCTGACAGTGCCCAGAGACGGAGAGACGGGGAAGGAGCGACAGGGGGAATGAGTTGACCGCAGAAAATAAAACACGCGATTCGGCTCCTTCCCTGTCGAGAATCCCACCTTGTTAGCAGATGGTATGAATAATAATAGGGGGTCGTCCAAAGGAGACAGATCAACAGAAACGCAAAAAGTAAATAATCAGACAGAGCTCATTAATACACGCTAATTTAGCCAGAGGCACGCCGCACGGCACTATCGTCCTGGTATTATTCCAGCGCACGACACCGGCGGCACTTCCGTTGGCAGCGGCAGATCAGAGCCCATAACAACACGAACCGCCCCAAGAGGAAAGAGCATTCCCCCCCCCCTAATTACGAGGCCTGCTCCTGCCTCCCCCCCCCCCCCGGTTGCGCTCGCAGGCTAGGCCGAAAGCGACTGTAAAGCACCGCCGCGACGGTGAAAGAACCACACACGACCGGCCACATGGCGACGTCAACTGGACATGCCAGCAGACTGGGCGCCTGCCTCATTCCACCAAGTCGTTTGATCCATGCGCGCATGGGGGCACACCTGCTTCTGGTCACGGCGGCTGCCTCTTTCCTCGTCGTGTTCTGCCTCTGCCGCCGCCCCGCATTTCCCGGCATGGACCTCACCGCCTGAACCTGGGGGACGGGGTGGTCAGTCGTTCTGTTTCTGTGTTCAGCTTCTGTGTTCTGCTTCTGTGTTCTGCTTCTGTGTTCTGCTTCTGTGTTCTGCTTCTGCTCCTGTGTTTCTATCTTCTGTGTTCTGCCTTCGGGGGAACAGAGGCATCGGCGCCAGCCCGGCGCTGGGGAGAGGACAGACAGCCCTAAATGCGCTTAGCCCGGCCTGCCCTGTATTTAGCTCGCGCCCTCCCGCGTGCCTGGCATAGACAGCAAGCAGTTTTCGACTCGCAGGTGGTCCAGGCCCTTCGCGTTGGTGCCTAAACCGACGACGGCGGCGGCCAAAGACTCAGCCGGGCGTCCCACAGGCGGCAGCGTTTCGCGTCAGATCGCTCTCGCTTCCGCCTTGTTGCGGGCGAGGCCAACAGGCGGCGAAAACGTGCAAAAATGCAAATCACAGTGAAAGGCACTGGTTATAAATCTCTGCGTTTCCACCCCTTTGGTCGCGTTCATAGGCTGCTGTGCATTGGTGGTTGTCTGTCCAGCACGCTCGTCACGTTCCCACCACCTGCAAGCACGCTGAACGTTTTTCCTTTCCGATCGTAGTCCCCACTTTACCAATCCGTCAACTCCTCCCCCCCCCCCCCTCCACCGCCCAACTAACTTTATTTCATCATTGTCGTCGCCACCACCATCACGACCTCGTCCTCCGCCCTCCATTAACGCTGCCAGCACGCTTTGCAATATCCTTCCGCTTACTCTGCCTTCCATCCGATCTTGCTTCACGGTGCGTTGGGCCCGCTGTGCCTCGGCATCATCATCGCTGCTCCTCGTCGCTCGTCCGCCGCAGCGCTGTTCTGTGTTTGATCCCACCTGCTAACGAAACGGCCTGCCAACGTAGGATCGACCGAGTGTTTTTATAAAGCAAAAGGAACACCCCCCCCCCCCGCCCCGCGGAAAATCATTGAAGATGCCTGAGGAAAAGACGTCCTTCGAGAAGATCCCGCTGCAGAGCAATGACGGAAGCATCATCACTGTCGACTACGAGGTTGCGACGCGGTCCGCGCTCCTCAGCACGATGCTCGACGATCTGAAGAGCATGGGTGTCACGGATCTCGGCCCTGTGCCCCTGCCAAATGTACGTCTGCATCCATCACCGACGCTCTGGCCTGACTCGCCCGTTCTTCCCCCCACACTAACATGCGCTGCTCCTTTTGTTCACAGGTCAACGAGGCTGTGCTGCGCAAGGTCATCGAGTACTGCGAGCACCACCGCAACGACCCCATCGTCGGCAACGAGGAGGAGAGCCACAGCCAGAAGAAGACGACCGACATCGAGGAGTGGGACCAGAAGTTCATGCAGGTCGACCAGGAGATGCTGTTCGAGATCATCTTGGTTCGTACCCCCCCCCTTCCTCTTCTTTCCCATCACGGCAAGAGTCACGATGACTAATTTTGTGTGTGTCTACTCCCCCTCCCCCCCCTCTCTCTCTCTAGGCTGCAAACTACATGGACATCAAGGCCCTCCTGGATGTTGGCTGCAAGACGGTCGCCAACATGATCAAGGGCAAGTCGCCCGAGGAGATCCGTAAGACGTTCAACATCACCAACGACTTCACCCCGGAGGAGGAGGAGCAGATCCGCAGAGAGAACGAGTGGGCCGAGGACCGTTAAACCCCCAGTTTGGGTGTGCAGCAGCATTGTCTTGGTTTGGGGGGGAAAAGGCATATGAGAATGGGCTGCCGAACGGAGAGCGACGCACACCGCTTTTTTTCCTTCCCCTGCTCTGGTCATAACCACAGCGGCCGCCGGTCTCACGGTTTTGCCGTGCTGTTTGCTTTGTTTTGCTTTCCGGGGTTTCCTTTGCTTCTTTCCCGCTCAAGATATACCGTGCTCGGCAACTGTATTTTTATTTCAATTCACGGCCAAAGGACGTCGTTGTTATTGATCGGTGTGGCGCCTCGTTCCAGATCCTACAAGTTCCGGTATTCTTTCCCCTCCTTCTCTCGTCTGCAAGGCGGCATATGCCTCTGTCTATGCTAGTTCTACGTTTAGGGACTGCCATACGGGCAAAGGTACAGTCGATGGAGATGCCCCTTGCCAGTTTTCACAGACACCAGGGCCGTCACGTCATTTGGCTTACGGGGCAAGCCTCAATTTTTGTAATGTTTTGGTTTTTTATTTTCTTTCGTTTTTCTGTAGGATAAAACTCTGATGTTCTTTCAGAGATTAAACAAAAAAAATTGCCGTTGACTCCCAGGGTTTTTTTTAAATGCCACAACGACCCCCTCCGCCTCTGACGGGACTCTGCTCCCCCGCTCAGGACCGTGAGAGGGTATTGTAAGAAAACAGAAACAACATCCTAGAGGGGGCGAAAAGACTCTTTTGAGAAGAACGGCCGAGAACAGACCGCTTTTCAGCCACAGCTTCTCAGACGACATGCTGGACAGGGACACCCGCGAGCAACCAATGGCCTTCATGTGTTTATCCACGAGTGCCTCGATCTTCTCCAGCACGC